>JANHGN010022648.1:0-32480 GCA_024605025.1 Megaceryle maxima | reverse complement strand
TGCGAATCATTATCCTACCCCCTAGGTTGGTAACTCCATTCTCCTCCCCACAAAAAAGATTACATAATAATATTATTATAAATTTTAAGAAAAAAAAAAAAAAAAAAAAAAAAGGAGGAAAGAAAATGCATGTTAAGGAAAGATCTCTGAAATTAATTTAACTCCCCAAATTCTGACAGGACAGACTTACAGATCATTTAGTATAAAAAGCTTTTGATGAAAAAGCATTCAAAATTTTCTGAGTGTAATCAGAAAAGCTTGCATGATAATTTGGTTTATGACAAGAATATTAAAGTTTTTCTTAAAAAACAGGTGCCTTATTATTACAAAGCTACCATACTTAAGCGAGGGATTAGGAAAGACAGATGGAAGGCAAAAATTTTTTTAACTTTTATCCCAACTACAGCAACAAGCTGATGCATTCAGGTAACATCAGGTATGTCAGAAATACTATGTGCACATTTCTCTGTCCAATGAATTCCTGAAACTAAATGGCACCTTAATTAAGGTCTGTGCATCAGTACAGGTCACACCATTTTCATGTGAACCCATGCACAGACCAGTACGTAACACTAAAACCAGTGCCCTTCTGTCAAATGACAGCTAACCAGCGTAAGTACATACAAAGACTCGATGTGTAGCACTGAAGTTAGACATAGCTCAAAGTCTTGTGACTTTAATATGTGTAATCCAGATAGTAGGACACCTATGCCCCCTACTGACTAAAACGCACAGATAGGGAAAAAGCAAAAAAAAAAAAAAAAAACCAAAAAAACCAAACCACCAAATGCACAAGTGAAACATTAAAAATTTTCATTGAAGTGTTACTAAAGTTAAGACAAGAGGAAACTTTTATTCACTTAGTATAGAAAAGGTAGCGCCTCTGTTCCCAAATAAACCCTTCAGTTAGCTCATCACCCAGTAGCACATTCTTACCATGCTCTCTCAGCTTCTGGGATTGCTGAAGCTTGTTAAGTAAATTTTTTGGTTGGTTTGTGCATCCTTTTGGATGCACAGGTCTCCTTCAAGTAACAGTTATATTTAGCAGGTATTCCATGGAAAGGTTACTCAAGTGCCTGGTAAAAATCCTCAATCAACAGCACAGTGTGCTCATTAATTCAGTCGAAAGCTCACTAGTATAATATGAACTCAGGAACTGTAGTGCACTTTCACTTCAAACGTTTGCTTAACAACAACTTATATGCTACTTAAACAAAAAAAAAAAAAAAGAAAAAAGAAAAAAGAAAAAAAGACGACTTTGTCTTTTCTGCATGAATCTCAGCAATGGCGAATCATGCTTTTCTCTTCTGGTACATGAAAGGCAAAGCAAAAAAAATCTGGCAACACAAAGCTGTTTTGTTTGTGAAATTCAAAATACTTCTGATAGACTTCTGTTGTTACACTGAATACAACTTAATGAGTTACAATTCACATGCATTCACACTCTGCCAATTAGTCCAAATGAGAAATTCAAAAAGGTTAGTCCTGGAAAAGACTAAAGAAGAGACATTAAAGCAAGCTGGAGTATATACAATAGATTCTCCCTCCCAGTCAAGCGACATTAAAAAAAGCGCATTTTGGAGCTACAGTCATGCCTTAGACAGTAAAGATTATCCCTGCCTACCTACCATTTCACACTGATTTGCCATCATTCAGCTCAATTCACATATCCCTTCGTTCAATAACATACCTGTGTTTCCATCTCCATCATTCTTTGTTTGGTCTCTTTCAGTTGAGCCTGAGTTTCTGCTTCTCTCAATCGGACTGTCATCAACTCATCCTGTAGCTCATTCACTGTGTTTTTTCTAGGAGGATCTTTCCATCTTCCTGTGGTACGAGCTAGATGACGCTAAAAAAAAAAAAAAAAAATAGCAAGCCATTACTGATAGTGCCTGATCTTTCCTGGTGTTCCCTTATCTCATTTAAGGTCTCAGAGTTAGTGACAAGTTGCTATAGTGCTCCTGTTTGTCCCAGAAAACAGGGAAAGCTCCTAGTTTTAAGAACAATTAAAAAGCTGGAGACAGCCACCCCCAACTACAGTAACTCAGTGAATTGCAAGTATATCCTGAGACTTTTCCCTTATTAACATTTAGTGAAGTAGCAGTACTGCTCAGGTACTTCCTTTCCACCAGAATGGTTAGCTGGTAGCACAAGGCTCTTGGCCATCTAGAACATTTAGGGGCCAACTTCTAACACTCTTTTGAAGTAAAGCTCCTTGTGGCAGCTGCATTTAGAGATTTTCTCACCTCAGTGGCTTACATCCGTCCAATCACTAGTTTCTACTTGATCTCCACATACAAAACATTTCTAATCCTTTGCTTTATCATCATTTATTGAAAATAAAAATTGTTATAAGTGTATCGCTACCCATACCTGCCAGTGTTCCTCCAAATCTTTGACTTGCTGCCTTAGTTCTTTGAGACCCATCAGAGCTTCTGCTTCTCTTAATTTTACGGCAATCAGTTCTTCTTGTAGTCTTGCAACATTTTCCTCATCAGGGAGAGAGCTGTTCCTCTGCAACAAGGACCAGTCTCTTCAGTATTTGAATGAAATTGTGCTGAGACCCACTCCAAAAATAGACGTGGATGATAACTCTTATTACTAACAAAACTTTCTTAATTACACATCCCTTGCAAAATAAAATCCCTCAAAAAAAAAAAAAAAAAAAAAAAAAATCTAAGTTCCTAGATACAGTGAGTGTGTATAAATATCTTCCAAATGCTAACAATGGAAAAAAAAATGACAAGGTAGTTTTTGGTATTCTGACTTCCAAATTTCCTGATAGTATCCATAACGAAGCATTATTTACACTATTTTGCAGGCATCAACAATATGGAGAAAAAGCTGAAAGATTGAGCTAATTGGTTATTTTATTTAAAGCAAATAAAAAAATACTTTTAGAGCTGTAACTTTTATTGAGACTTACAAGAAAAACAATAAATGGAAATTTATTTTTTGTAGGTAATTTGCCTTTGAAAAGGAGAAAAGATATTTTGACAAAAGGAACCATCCATTAGTATTTATAAACAACAGACAAGAACACGTCTTGCAGATGAAAGTTCATGAATGTTTATGAAAACACATGAGGGAAAAAAAAATCAAAAAGACTAGAGAGAGGTAAATAGAAAACAAAATAACACATGGCAGGAGTGACCTGCAGAAAGCAGAACAGTGATGAAAACTTAATGGAAGTCTGGGGAAAATAAAAGAGGGGAAGAATAACGACATAGTTTACCTAACTACAATATCCTTACACCAAATAATTGGTCACAAAATGCTTAGTTGAACCATGCTTCATCACTTTCTACTGTATTTCTCAGTAGTAATTTTTAGCAAAATCAAGTATTTTCGTATATATATAACTCTGAGGCAGCTGCTAGGTTTTGAGAGTTGAGGGTAAAGTAAATAAATGTTAACACAGCACAACAGCCATTTATTAGCACCTCCATGTTTCAAAATCATGGGATCTGAGTACTGGCAAGTATAGGAAGTGATGGGGTGCGTTTCTGAATGTTTACATCACTATCAGCATAGCCATGTAAGTCTGGGGTTACTGAGCTGAGCTTTCCCAGATTCCATGGTGTATCACTAAGAGCAGTGAAAAGCTGCTTTAGTAGAAATTTGAGGGAGTTAACTTCAGTCACTTCCTCATGTGCCTAAGTTCATTACAACAGGTTGAAACACTACTGTGTGTCCGAGTTTGTCTGCTACACTGGGATTTCCCCCCACTGCTGCAGTTTTTCCTCCACATTTAAGTCTTCTGTGTATGATATCTTCATGCTGATGGAGGTTAAGTAAAGAAGTAGACTCTTTCTTGAACTTTGAAAAATACCTTAGATCCTGAATTCTTACCAATGTAAGTACAGTAAAAACTACCACCCTACTAGCCTGTCAGACTCCCTTCAAGCCCCTCACATAATGAAATAAGTAAAATGACTCCAGTGGGTTAACCCAGTTAGCTAGTAAGTTCTGGCCACATTCCGAAGTATACAGCTCTTCAAAAATTGCCACGAGGAAACAATTTCCAAAGCCAATGTAACAGGATCTCTAAAGCATACTTTATGCTAGGTCAAATGGAAGGGGTTTACTTCCTTTTTTTTTTTTTTTCCTATTTTATTTTGCATTTTAGTTTTTCTTCAAAGAAATGTGTATGTTTGACAGTTGCTTTGAGTACAACTTAAACTCCAGCTTGTAAGTTACAAGCTGGGATGGCACCAAAATAGCAGTAGAGATTTTGGT
Organism: Megaceryle maxima; assembly: GCA_024605025.1. Taxonomy (NCBI): domain Eukaryota; kingdom Metazoa; phylum Chordata; class Aves; order Coraciiformes; family Cerylidae; genus Megaceryle; species Megaceryle maxima. The sequence goes on along the minus strand of JANHGN010022648.1, from coordinate 28,241 downwards.
ACTGAACACTGGAGGTACTCTTTCCCTCTCCATAATGTGGCAAAGTGGGAGACACTCAAAAACTCAATACCTGGGAACAGTGATGTTGAACTCTTTCCTCTTTCCTTCCCAAAATATTTAGTTTCACATCACCTCAATGCTCACCCTAATCCTGCTGTTCCTTTTTTAGGCTATAATTTTGAAACAATTGATGTTTACTGTAAAGATTTGACCAGAATCCATGTTTTCCACTGTAGCAGGCTTCAGTAGCAGGAGAAAAGTGACCTGTTTTTCATAAACCTTTCCCAATGCAATCTTATCTTAGGTTGTTGGGGGTTTTTTTTTGATATATTAACTTCAGGTTTGAAAAGTATCTTGAAATCATGAAAACATAGAAGATACTAGAGCACAGTTAAGCAAAGAATTACAGGGACCTGTATTCTGTTTCTAGTGCTATTTTATACAAAGGGTCCTGGTTTGATTTACCTTTTCCATCTCTAGAACTTTATCTTGCATCTCCTTCAGGGCACAATGGGATTCTGCTTCGCTCAGCCTGGCTTGGACCAGCTCTTTTTCCAGCTGTAGCACAAAGTCTTCACTGTATCGTGAGCTGCATTTATGCTACAAAGTTTGCAGAAATACATTTAGTATGAAGCATAGATGATTTGAAAGGGGGTTTATATGCCAGATTTAGAGTGAGAAAGTGTATTCAAATGTTTAACATGAAGAATAATAGCTTTAGATCAAGTTCTTATTTTATACAAGTCTATCAACATGTCCATCCAGACTGCTGACAATAAGAACCCCAGTGCTGTGCCTCTCAACTGCACCTCCACATGGCCAGATGTGCAAGACCAGAGACCTCTGTTAGTACTGATGAGCAACTCCTCTCACTTTTCTCTCATTATTACCCAAACTACAAAAATACTCTAAGGCTTTGCGATTATTTTGTGATATGCAGAAAAGCCACTTAGGAAAGAAAGCCCAGCTAATTACAAGGTTAATACAAGTATCTGTCCTGATTCCTACTTGTTTATACTTTGATTCAACAGAAGTCCTCCATAATCTTGGATTTAAAATAACACCACGTATGCTTCAATGAACAAATCACTTCGGTTTGCCAGTCTTTCACTACAACCCTTAGCTCTTGTTTGCTCACACTATAGATAATCCTTCTGAGATTCTCTTCTAGGGTAAGCCCTGTGAATTTATGAGAAAAATTCATACACAAACAGCCATTCAGCCCCTTCTAGATTGACAGCATAGGCCCAAGCTACAAAGAAATTTGGGTCTTCCCATACACAACTTTTTCCAAGACTATCCCCAGTCAGCTTTACACATCCAAGCATGTTCCCACCATAATAAAATAGCTCAGTTCTGATCAAGTTAATTCAGCTTATTTCTTTTGACTGTCAATTAGCTAGAATTAAATGTCAGACCTATTCTTTCTCTTGCTAAAGCACAATTTCACAAAACTACATCTTTAAACATATACATCTAAATAAGTCATACTAAGCATTTGTATTCAAAAGCCCCACTTTTTCCTTCAGTCAATAGTTAGAAAATAAATTTTATTTCTTTCCTAGGTCACTTTAAAATTACTTGAGATCCACCAGAGATTGTCAGACTTGCCTGACAGGCCATGCCATCCTAAATCAGCATTTAAACTTCTGGTTTAGGGAAAAAACAATGGGTGCTGAAATCCCTGAAGTGTAGTTGCCTAGTTACTGTGTGTTCATAGCTACCTTGAAAATTAAAGGGAAATAATTTTATTAATCTTTGGTGCCATTAACTACACTGTGAAGAATAAATACTATACTTGGATTCATAGATGAAATTGTATGCAATTAAAATTAATGATCATTATACTAGAGATACAACTATTTCTTACTTTGTTTGCATCAACCAACATTGATTTTTGTGTCTAAAAACAGTTGACAACAGGAAAGTCTTCAGTTCCATATGCCTCTGTTTGCGCATGACATTTCTTGACCTTTAAAGCACAAGCCAAAGGATTTACAACATGTAACAACACGGCCAAGGAAATGTTTTTTCCTTTATTATTATACTTCTGCATGTCAACTAAGCCTTTCATCATGACTTACAGTAAAATCCATAATTCAAAATCTACACTAACCTTAGTGTTAGCATTTATTTCTTTTATATATACATATGTCTACAGGGAGCTATAATAGGGAAGATATATACAAAGCATTAAAAGGCAAACACAACTCATGCAAGCAGTTGTCTCACTAAGACTACCCGTTTAGGCTCTCATCCTACTTAACCGTGCAGTTGAACGCACACGGAACACAACGTACAAAAATGTTGATATATTTTAATATTCATACTAACTTAATTTGGTTTTTTTTTTTTTCAACTCACACATTTTATTTGCCTCTGCAAGCTGTGGAGGTAGCCCTGATTTGAGTGTAAGGACAAGGAGGATGAGTGGTCAATGCTGATGCATTTCTACAATTGCCTCACATGATATGGGAGCATGGGCAGCATATGTAACATGCAGATGCAGAGAATAGGCAAAAGCTCTTCAGTATTCCCTGGCTGTTCGTACAAGTTCATCAGATGATACACACCAACTTAAAGCAGACTCTACGTTTCTTGTTCCAGATTCTGCTTATGATATATGTGGAACATGAATGAATGCAGTGTGCTTCCCTCAGGAAGGAAGCCCCTCTTGGGCTTTCCAGGAAAATTAAGAGAAAACAACAGATTTGAAGAGCTGAATATATACTGATTTTCTAACAATATGTAAGTGTAGTCTAAATAGTTTTAGTCTACAAAAAAATCTAACTGAAGTTTGACAAATAATAAGTAACAGAGTGCTAAAGTTATTTATCCATTTGCAGGCACAAGTCATACCTCCTTTAAATTTGTCTTTGGATTTCACCTGCCTAAGGAATATGTTAGGAGTACATATCCATTTAGCCACAATAAGCTTTAAAACAAGTCCTGATAGACAGGCAAAATAATATGGCCAACATCAAAGCAGAATATTCAAAACAATATTCACAAGTTCAAAGCTGTGATTTTTTCTTCTTAAAAACAAACAAAAACACCCACACAATTTTAATAATTTAGTATATAAAGGTAACACAAGTTTGTAGTCTAAACAATGTCTGAAAGCTACTTTAAGACTGAATTCTTTAGCAAAACACCTGCTTTTACATATTTGCCTTAAGTCTTAGAATTTGTGACAAAAGCCACAATGTAAATCCAGATTTCCAGGCAACAGACAAATATTTTAACCATGTTGGAAGGATGCCTGCAATATAAAGCACTAAAAAATCAGTTCTACAGGCATTTACTTGTGAAGGAAACAAGTCCTTCCCTGGTTTCACACAATTAGTTCTATTTTTCCCCAACTTTTCCTAGAAAGAAATAAAATCTCAGAAATAGTATCTCAGACTGACAGAACCTTTCCTAACATTATTAGGACAGATTACTACATGTAATTACAGAATGCTTTTTCAGTATTCTATACTGAAGGGCAACTGAAGAATGGTTCAGCAACTGCCCAGCTAACTTTGTTTATATATTTAAGCACTAAGTATACTGCTTTACTGAATACGGTATTTGTTTTCTGCATTTTGATTGCAAATCAGAACATAATATAAAAAGTATATTGTAAAATAAAGTGAAACCTTCTATAAGGTTGCAACACTCATTTACAAGCATATATCCCCTATATCAGTTACAATGGCCTTTATTATCAGTCATTTTAGCATGAGTTCCTGAAAAGAAACTCTTACAGAGCTGCTACAAGAATAACCAAATACATAGCTATAACTTTGCAAAATGAATATACTTCCATATGAATGTTTAGTCAAATTCTATCTTCACATATACACTTGAAGAGCTTATTTAAAAATGTGTGAAGTAATTTTATCTTGAACGCCCTCTCATGTCTCAGATTCCATTTTCAAGCATTCCAACTGATAAACTGAGTAACCATTGAAAATTAGAGTATCACTAAGACAGATCTGTTTTTTCTGGAGGGGTACTGAACAGAAATCGTTAGATTATTTGGTTTTATACATCCAGCAGAAGCTACCTTTTCATTTAGAAACAACAGAAAAAAAAGAACAGAGGAAAAAAAACCCAGAACTTCAGCACATAGTTATCAGGAGTAAGCTAGAACAGGCTGATTGCCCTAATTCCTTGAATACCATTGCTCTCAGCATGCCTCAAAAGAAAACTTCCTGTAGTCTGTTGAAGTCAGGCACAACTTCTTCTATGCAGTTCTGAATTTACTAGCAGCATGAGGAAGAAACTGCCTTCCTCTTAATCTTCTGGTTACCATATCTAGAATCCTTTAGCAAGTTTCTGTATTTAGAAATTAGACATGCCAAAGACAGATTAGTACCATTCTCTTCAAAACCATTCAGGCAAATATTTAGGTATCTCAGGCACTGAACTCCAGGAACACTTCAGAATATTGTTGGCTTCACAATTATTTGTTCCTAGTTATCAATATAAAAAAATAGTCCAGGTTATACACTGTTTATAAAAACATCACCCTGACAGAGTTGCTCTCTACTAAGATGTAGAAGTTCTCATTCAAAGTAAAATTAAGTCTCCATTTCAAACCTTACTGCTTTCTGCTTCCTTTTCTCCTTCCAAATAACCTTGAATATATTCAGAAACATGAAGAATACATTTGATGTAACATCTATCATATAAACATTAGTACTGTTTTCAGGTCATTTTAGAGAAGTACTGTAGCAGAACTTCCCTTCCTTCCACTAGGAAACAATGGCGAGAGGAACCTCTCTAAGCAGACTCAACAACACTTGATAATAAAGTCATTCTGGTTCAACTAAAAGCTCCCCATAAATACTTAAGCAGAGGAAAAACTAAATTTGCACATCATTTGGGCTTCTGGTGTTGAACTTCAGTTTAAAGAATACTCCTCTACCCATATCTGTATGAAGCCTTGTGCTGAAGTGCTGCAGTGGAGAATTCCTTTATACCCACACACATTCCGTGAGCACTTTCAATACTTACCTTTAAGACATCCAACTTTTGCTGTCATATCTCACAGAACAGATAGAATAAACCCTAGATAATATTGAAATACAAATGCGTAACCTTTTTACAAAGCCTGTGTTAGCCTTCTTAGGAATACTACAGTTTAGATAGTTTTGCTACCAACAGAATGGAAGTCCCTACTCTTATTTCTCCTGCCTCATGATTTACAAGTAAAAAAAGGGGGTTGGGTTTTAGTTTTTGTTTTGCTTTCTTGTTTTAAAGAATCCCATAGTGTGGTTCAGAAGAGGCAGCTGCAAGTATCCTTAAGCAGTTCTTATACCTTCCTATTGAGAAATTCATACCCGAACTTTAGTTTCTATCACACTGAAACATACAAGTCAAGTTTGGAAAACATGTAGACTACAAAATTTGTAAGATAGATGCTGTACCTTTAAATAATTAGAGATAAACTACACTGCCATTTATAAGTTCACTGTGCAATCGTTTTTCTAATCATAAAAAAACCTGAAATCATTGGAGGTAAAAAAAAAAAAAAAAAACCATTAAGGCAAATATTCCTAAAACAATACAGAAGAGGAGTATTGCCAAGAGTAAAGCTACTAGTACTAGGATGTGGCAAAAACATATATCAGTGTACTCTAAAGTGAAATGCCAAACTTCAAAAGAAATTAATGGCTTTCCACTTCGTGGTGCCCTCAGCACAGGCAGATGTTCACATTTGTTGCTCTCATTTCCACACTTGGAAACAAAGTGAAAAGATTGAACAGTCACACATCTTACTGATGTGGCAGAATCTAGGGAGCTAATAACTGAAATCATTTTAAGACTTGCACTACGTTGTCCAAGTTAATTCAGATGGTCCTCAAAACCACAATACTATTTCTTACACTTCCAAGTTAGTCAGCTATGCACAAGTCCCTCTGTAAAACACAGTTAATCTGTAAGCCTCAGTTCCACACACATTCAGATTATTTCCTACAATCATGTTCACATTTAAGCGGAGGAAAGCAAGGCTGCAAACATTCAGGGTAGGAAGGGTGGATCTTAATTTAACTGCCCATTCTCACATTTAACTCGCTCTCCATTCCTGCAGTACCTGTCCAATCTTTGGCCCTCAAAGCTCCAATCCAGCCAATTCTGCAATCCAGTTATCTACAGTTTTGCTCGGGACCAGTTCCTGTACCTAGCCAACCTGCCAGGCTTCCCCATCATTCCTACTTAAAGTCCCTGGCACAATTAAAAGCATTAGCTTTAAAGTTCATATAACCCCATGAATTAACTAATAGGTAAATAGAGCCTTTTAGTCTCTTTTAATAAATTTTAAATGACTATAGGTAAGTAACATGGATGCCCCAAAAATACATTCCAAAAGCCTGTGTACTATTGAAATCAGACAGTAAACAGCTGGCTACCCAAGTCTATAAACATTTCTCATTTTATTTCACTTGAAAGATTGCAGCGTATCTAAAATTTTGCAAACCATGACTACAACACCCCCATCAACCTATTAATAATTTATTTAGGTTCCCCCCCCCAAAGAAATGGCTGAAGTAAAAAAACCAGCATTTTACATTCCAGAGTAAGAGCTCATTAATAACTCCTTGCAACTATTCTAAAATATGTACCTTTTCTACACTGAAATGCATTAAACAGACTTAATAAACTTTTTCTAGACTGTTGCATTTAATTAGATTTCAGTCTAAAAGTAGATCTCCACCTTCCAATAAGTATTTCTAGAGCTTTGGTGGAAGATGTGTAAAACAGACTGCAGTATTGCCTGGAAGGGATCTGGTAAACAGCTGCAGCATGCTGTAGCTGTAAAAAGTTGTATTTCATACACCTGAAAGGCCCAGGGCTTCAGACAAGTACTTAGATACCCCTTTCTTGAAATAACATGAACACAGTATGGGCACTGCTAGCACAGAGTTAAGACTGCTGAAGCTGCTTCTGACCCTCTCTCAAGAGAACATACTGAGCATTCTAAGTGGCTTAAAGCAAGTAAATTCAGTCTGAGGTCCTGCACATTGTACTACCTAAAACATAAAGAACATACAAGCACAATACTACATACAGTTATTAAAAGTTACTTTCCTGCTCTAGCTGCCCATAAACCCAGATCCTTTAGTAAAGTCCTGTAGTTCCAAACTCAGGGATAATACACTGCTATTTTTGCAAGCAGCAAATTTAAGTATGTTAGGGGGGAAAAAAAAAAAAAAAAAATATATATATATGCACGCAGAAGAAATGTTAACATGGAAGAGACTGACTTAAACGAGAAGCTATGTAAAGGTATTATGAATCAACTCTCAAAATAGAGTATTCAGTATGATACAATTTGCAATGGCTAGATTCTTAGCATTAGGAGATACCAAAGGTTTGTGTGTGTTTTTTTGTTAGTATTTCTTTGTTGTTGTGGGTTTTGGGGTTGTTTTGGTTCGTTTGTTTCTTGTTGAGTTTTTGGCTTGGTGTGTTTGTTCTGGCTGTTTGTTGTTTTGTTGAGGTTTTTTGTTTGTTTGTTTGTTCTGTTTTGAAAGTAATAACTTACATCTATCCAGGGTTGTGAATCTCATCCATCAGTAAGAACAGACCAAAATATCACTTAGTCCAATTTGTGTAAATTTAAGAATGCAAATCACAATGAACAAGCATTTACAATGACAGCACAGAGACCATGTCATGATGAGGAAAAATACACACAAGTGAGTGAAAAAGATGAGATGATGTGCTGCCAGGGTCCTTACCCATTGCTGTTGCTGTTGGAGCTCCCTGATGGTATTCTCAGCTTGCTCCAGTTTAGTAATGGCCTCATCACTCTGCTGTTTGATGGTGGCCAGCTCCCGTTTTATGAGGTAGTTTTCCTCAGCCTCCTGGGCCCTTGTCACTTGTCCCTTAGGACATAATTTTTTTTTTTTAAGCAATTGAGGAAAAATCCAAGAAAGACTGCCTTTGTGATGCTTAGCTGCTTATTTCATCAGATTGGTTTTGCAAACAGCATACAGTACAATTGGTAGAAATTTTAGGACAAGGTAGTACTAAACAGCTACTTTAGTACTGTATTACAAAGTTCTGCATCCGTTTAGCAAGCACAATTGCATACTTGCATTCAATAAAATTCCTTTCATGCAATATTACTGTTGTACATGCACAGATTTAAGTTTGCAATATTCAGTGTTAATAGTGTCATAGGATCCACTCGTCATACGAAATTGTATCCAAAAATTACATTAGGTTAGAAAAAAATATTATAACATGCAGGTATTGGGTTTATACATTTTTACTAAACAAAATTAAACAAGTTTCTAGTCAGAAATTAGCTCTATATTTATTCCAAATAGGCAAAGCAGAGATAGAGTACAGCATGCAAATATGCATGCATTAAAGCAGTTTGAAGCTTTTTTGAGAGCAGAAAGAGTCATACAGTAAAAGACTAAAAGACTATACCTGTATCAATCTATCTGCCAAGGAAGCACTTTCCTACAAAGGAAAAATTCAGATAGGAATAAGGAAAAGAAAAAAAAAAAAAAGAAGGGGTGATAATAGGGACAACAGAGACAAGAGGCAAGAGAAAGAAAATGCCCAAATTCTACCCATTTTCTGTACGAACTCTTTTTGCAAAATTAACAGCTCTTCAGATACATTAAGCCAACTCAGCCTGACAGTCCCAGGAAGCAGCCTTTTCTGCAACACATTTAACAGTCTGTCTTTTATACAAGAAAGTCTCAAAGCCAGATTTCCACAACACTTAATATACACCTACAGGAGACTGGGTATTTTTGGTTGAATGGCTTGCTTCCCCAATTACCAAAAAGTGACCGATACACTATCTGGTACGATCTAGTAGATAGATGCAAGATGTCATCTATGGTCTGTCCACAACAAGAAAAGAAGGCATAATTTGAGCACAGAGGAAACTCCACTAAGCACTGAGTCATTGATGCAGAACTAAAGCTTCCAAACAGATGAAGCAGGAAAGTTAAATGGTGAAAACTGACAGAGAAGTAGAAAATTTCAACTCTGACAGCTAATATTTTATTTTACTGAGCTCTTGCAGTAACTTAATTGAGCATTTCATTGATTCTCTTTCCATGCCAAAGTTTTGCAAATAATTTTCATTTATGCACACTGACCTGCACAGTTGCGCATTTAATTTCTACTGTCACCCTTGAAAGCACTCAATTTTTACAGATTCTCCAACAGAGAACACATCTATTTGCAGACAATCTTTGTCCTCAAGACTTTTATTAAAAAAAAAAAAATAAAAATTCAAACTGGTTGATAAGAGCTACTATTAAGAAGTTAGGGAAGATGTTTGACCTTAAGGTTTACTAGGAAAATCACAACTAAATCATATAGGTTAGGAAAAGGAAAAAAAAAAAAAAAACAAACTTTGTTTCCAACAAAAGAACTGAATGTTTGTCCACACTTTGATTGTTTTTTTTTCAGATGCTGTGAGATAATGATCTTCAGAAATTCTTTATTAATAGATAATACTTTCCCATTTTGAAATGTTCTAATTCCAAATCAGAGTAGGATAATCTGAAAGTGAATTCTGGAATTTTAAGTACAGAATTTACAAAAGCACTGGCATCTGGCAGTTCATCATGGACTTCCTAATAAATAAATAAAAAAAAGTCTGATTTCAAACCTCTGCAAGTTAAGTATAAAACACGGATATTTACTACCAAAAAATTGCTAAGAGCATTGAATTGATCCACTACAGCTTCAAACTTGTTTAAAAGAATCTGCTTTTCTTCAGTTAATTTTATCAGCACTTTTAACTTTAGAAACAAGATATTTATAAAGTGTTGATTTTTGGTCGCAACTTTCACAATGTAGCCTCATTATGTGCATTTTTCCAAATTAAATTCAGAAATAAATTAATTAGAATTTGACATGGACTGTTTTTTCAAAAAAACTTTAATGAATTTAACATCTGCTCCATGACATCTTTTAATTACATCACTAAATTGAATCTTTACCATTTTCTTTCCCTGTGAAACACAAACAACTGTTTACAACCCACAAGAGCAATCCATTTTATTGGTTGAAAGATAGTTGCTGGTGGTTAAAATGAACAAGAATGCTCTCATTCTAGAGCAGACCAGCTCAGATGCAGTCCATCACAGGAAGCATGAGCCCAGAATATAGGAGAGGCCACTGGAGAGCAACGCTTACATGTTGGCAATGTATTGACAACAGTTAACGTGCATACCTCTGAATTTATATCCAGTTACAAAGAAGCCTATCAAAACTCTATTCCAAACTAAATCTGTGAGAAGTAAGTCTTAAAAGATATTCTCCCATCCATGTACCCAAAAATTGCTACAAAAATTCAAAACATAAGTAAATTAAATTGGCAGCAGATTTCCTGTACTATGAATGCTGCAACAACACCTCTCTACTGCTGTATTTGCTAGCGATGAAGTAATCTGCTTTCATCTCCCTCTCTCTCTGGTCATTGCTGTCATTTTGCTCCTACATAAAAACACTCATCAACTTTAGATTTTCAAAATTGAGGATTCTCTCATAATAATCTCTTTTCCACCCAAGCAGTCCAGTATTTCATGTAGTCTTCTGGACTTTGAACAGATGCTTCTAATTCAGAAAGAAAACAGTACAACAAAAGTTGACTATGTCAAGATGTTTGATTTCATATTCACTAAAAGTCAGACACAACAACCTTAAATACTTACAAGCACCGACCCTAACTGCTTTGTTATCACCCTGCTATTTGGCTAAGCACTGTTAATAAACATCATAGATCAGCAGGAAAAACAGTAAACTGTAACTCTGAGAATCCCCCTTCATACAATAAGATTGCCATCAATTTATGGATAAATAAACACAGATTAAATCTTATCACTAGCATACTTACTTTTTCTAGTGTTTCAATGCGCTGTTTTAGGAGTCTGTTCTCAGTCCGCAACCTCTGTAAGGTAAACAGTTCAGAATTGTGTTTTCAAGTTATGAATGGGAAGCCTGATAAAAGCCAAGCAATCTAACAACATTTTTATCTCTTCACATCTATGAAAATCAATATAAATACAAAAAACAGTCATCTTTTTAACATCCTTTTATATGATGTGCTAACTCAAGAAATAAGTTGAAACAGCTGGATACAGTACAGATGAGAAGTCTTGTCTTGTACAAAAACACTTGTGTTGCATGAGATGAAAACAGCAACTGCAAGTGAACCACAGAGTTTAACCACACATTAGACTTGACAGGCTCCCCTTCATAAACAGAGCTGGCCACAGTCTTCATGGTTAAGGGACATGAAGGAGCATTCCCTGCACTAGGACAGGCTACTGAGATTGCTACAAGGTTTCCTTGATTTTCCTCCAAATAATTTGTGCTAAATTATATAGTATTTTTTTAATCTGTAAGGTTATACCAAGAACTATTTACCTCAGATGCCCCAGAAGTAAGAACGAATTGTACTTAATTGCTTATTTTACCAGTGCATTTCCTGCAACTTTCAGTAGTCAGCATTCAGAAAGAAGAGCGAGCCCTGGGTATCAGTTCAGTAATGCTTAATTCTGTCAGGCTTAGAGGCAGACCCCATGTGCTTGTTTTTCCACTTCCTAAATGGAGCAGAGCTTCTTCGCAGAATAAAGCATGTCAAACATTGTTTATATAAAGGTCCCAAAGCAGAGTCTAGAAACAGACAGCTTTGGCTTGTTGGGTTTGGTTGGGGCTTTTTCTTTCTGTGGGCTTTTTTTTCATTTGGTTCGGGGGATTTTTCTGTGATTGGTTGGTTTGGGGTTTTTTTCTTGTTTCTTTGGTTTTATTGAGGTAATTGTTTTGGTTTTTTGGTTTTGTTTTGTTTTTTGATGAGGGGACAGGGGAAAGAATGGAAGAATCTGAAAGAAGTTGAAATCCTAAAAATCTAAAGTTACGGTTTTCCTTCCAATGATTTTATTCTGACCTATTCCTCAGGGAGCTGTCATTTGAGTCCAGCAAATCTTCTGAGTTCAGATGCCATTACAGCAGGTGCTAATGCTGCTAACTGCCCTGCTGCCTGTTACAGCAATAACAAACTGCCTGAAAAAGCCTGGAACACTTTTGTGCTCCCAGGTACATGTTGCTGATTTTTTTCTGAAGAATTGATGCCTTCAAAACTGATACTGAAAGGCAAAATGATTAGCAAATGGACAGGAAGAAGGAAGGCTGTACTTTGCTGCCTCTACTAAGCTTTATATACTGCACTTGCCCATCATTTCTCCCACTGACTTTTCTCATGCAACTGGCTAAAAGCACAACACAAGGAAGCAAATCCAAATCAAACACCATGCTGGGAAATAAAAAAAGTCAAAACAAACAAACAAAAAAAAGGCAGCCAAAGCATATTTATGTCAGAAAAGCAAAATGATGCAGTGATTAAGTACATACATGAAGTAGGTCGGTTAGCAAAAGGGAAATGCCCTCACAGGGTGGGATTTTTTCCCCCCACGTTACATATCAATTGCAGAAGGTCCAAAAGAAAAATCAGCTCCTGACAGAAATCAATCTTGGGTCCAATGCACAACAGGAGTCAAGATCTCAGAATCAACGATAAACAACTCAAATGCATTCTGATAAACCCTGTCTTAACATGTCTTACAACCCCCCTGTGTGGGACACCTCCACCTAAACCAACATATTCAGAGCCTCTGATAAACAAGACCATTGTAATCAAGCTTTAGTCACCAGTAAATAATGAAAACTAAGTACAACAGGTCTCCATCAAAGATTTTTTTTTTTTAAACTATCCACCCGAAGTCTCAGTATAACTCTCCTTTATGAACAGACATCCCAAAACCAAATACTAAAAGAAAGTAATTACATATCCTGCCACATATACAGATCAAATATGTAACCCATCTAGGAATTAAACTGATCCATAAATAAATTTGTTGAAGATCTCTTACTTTAATTTCAACTTGTTCTTCCATTTCTTTTGTCTTTATTGTAGTGTATTCCTTTTCTAACCTAAACATGAGAAATAGTAAATTATGATTAGAGAAATTGTGGATAATTTACTTGGTTAATACTCAACAAAACCCAGCAGAACAGAGATACACAGAAGAAATATCAATAATCTCTAAGTGGCCACTTGAAATGTACTCCTGTAAATATTTAAACTGGACATTAAACTTAAACACAAAATACTTCTGTAGATATGAACAAACTCTGAACCAGCACTCTGAAGTTGCAGGTGCTTGCTTGTACACATTTACAGTGGCAATCATTTGGAGCCACTCTGTAATAACCACTCAGTGTTATTATACAACAATCAATTCAATAGTTTCAGCCAAAAGATGAGAGAGGTTGGAAAGCCTGGAAGACAGAAAGATGCAAAAGAGATTTGAGACAAATATCTTAAACATAGAACAATTTTGGTCCCTCTCCAGCAAACCACAAAATTGTCCCAAATGAAGAAGGCAATGACAAGAAAAAAAAAAAACAAGGACGGATAAACAATGTTCTACAGAAGACAACCAAGTTTAGACTTGGAATGGTAGGATTTTAAACTACATACATTTATACTGTTTTTCAGAGAAAATGTTTTTCCCTGAGAGCTTTGTTACTACTCCTAATTTTAGGGAAAACCACTCACTCTACAGCATTGATCATAGGCTGCTGACAGAAGGATTGGCAAATTCAGCTTGAAAGACTCACAGAGTCTGGAGTGCAAGAACTGAATTACAACCAACTGGAGAATTGCCAACCCTAGAAAAGCACAATATGTGCAGCTTGGCTTATCAAGACATAATTTACCAAAGGCAGAAAAGAGAAGACATGCAATTAACCTTAAAAAAAGTAGCATTATGCTCAGGATTCCAAACCCCAAACAAAAGCTATTTTTCAATTTTCAGTAGTATTCCTAAATTTCATCAATTTTTATTTTAAACAGTACTAATCTTGACCACACATGCACTTTTTAGCACTGGAACTGAGAACCAAAGTCTGAAGAACTTAGGCCAGATCACAAAGTTTAACCTTCTCTCCTACTTCACCCTCAAAAACCCAAACATTCCCCACCCCCCCACAAAACCCAACACCCCTCCCCTGCTTTTTCTATTCAGATCTTGTTTACAGAAGTGCTGTAATTCCCATAACTTGCATATTTTTTCAAAAGCTTTTTAGGTTATTTTAATAAATGAGATATAGCTTTATTATATTTAAGAAAAAATAGCAAGTACTGCTTTAGAGGAATTTTCTGTCAGACAGAACTACAGTTTTAACAGTTGATAGCATAAAACAAATTAAAGCTGGAAAATTCAAACTAAAATACTGAATAACTAGTTTTAAACAAACAGTAGGTCTTAGCAACAGCATAATCTATTTTCTCAAAATGTTATACCTACTTTTTCATCTTTTTTGCATTGTATTTGACTTGGTAAGATGCTTGGATTAATTTGTCTGGACCACTGTCAAACTGATGTGGAATGACCTTTTGAAAGTGCTAAAAGCAATCAGAGCACAAGATTACATATAATTAATAGCTGTAAGGAAACACACACACTACACATTCCAGACATCTCATAGAATCATTATAACTGTAACTTACCTGTAACATTCCTTCCATATCAAGTTGCAGTAATTCTGCTTGGTTCATCTGAAGAACTGCTAAACCTACTCGAAATACTATCTCTAAACCCTGAAAACAGAAGTTAAGAAATATCCAACAATCATTTATGGCTTTGTCAACAGGACAAAATGATGCTAGTATTTACTAACATTGGAAGTCTCATCAGTTTCTCAAACAAAAAAAAGGGCTCCTGAAAAATTTCTCAAGAAATGGGTTCTGGGTTTCTTATTTTGTCCGAGGACAAGTAGGCCCTCAGAAAGGCTAAGGCTGAGGTAAATACTCTTGAATGACAGGTGTTCTCTACATCAGCTTTATAAAACATTTTAAATTTATTATGTACAAAAGCCCCAGGTACCTCTCAAAAAATATAAATTTAATTTCAGACATGGTACAATGCAGTTTAACTATTTAAACAGATATCAGGGAATATTCACTCATTCTTTTACACTAATGTAAACATTCTTGAGTGGAACCTGAAAGGATCCACCTTTTGAGTTACCATTTTCTAAACAGATGATTGTAGAGAAAGAGTATAAATGCACCATAAGCTCTGGTTTGCTACCAGTTACAACCATGCAGAAGTTCTAATCCTAAACATAGCTTGGGTATCTTCTTGATGGTGACACAGAATAATGCCATAAGTTTCTTTGGCTACTGTTCATCGTCTGGACAATAAAAGATGCCAACATTCCCTCTTCTTGGCCTGCATATCTAAAATACCTGAGGGGTAGATGTCAAATGGAAGAAGCCGACCTCTTTTCTGTAGCGCCCAGTAATAGGACAAAGAATAACAAGTATAAACTTGAGCACAGAAGGTTCCACCTCAACATGAGGATAAACTTCTTTACTCTGAGGGTGAGAGTGCACTGGAACAGGCTGCCCAGAAAGGTTGTGGAGTCTCCTCTGGAGACTTTCAAAACCCACCTGGATGAACTCCTGTGTGGCAGGCCCTGGGTGATCATGCTTTGCCAGGGGGGTTCGATTTGATCTCCAGAGGTCCCTTCCAACCCCTACCATTCTAGGATTCTATGATATCCCCACGGAGCTTTAACTTTGCCCTGAAAGCAGCATTACTCTCTGCCCCATACTATAATCTGAGAAACTGATGTCTCTGTTGCATGCAGTGCTAGTGCATTGCATCCACAACTGACCGACCGATCTGGTACCTCTTCAATAGGCTTAGAGTACAAAGCTGCATACAGCATCCGCATCAAAAAATTTAATTGCTCTTTCTTCCTTGGCAAGCTACATATACAGACATCTTCCCCTACAAAATAATATGATAAAGCACAAAGACTAAAAAGCAAGACTGAGATTTGCTCATGATAACAGGATTTATACCACTACCTAAAGAACTGCTTTTAACAGCTACTCTTGCAATAGAATATACGAGTATTGAGCAGTTACCTCAGACATAAAGATATCAAATATTCTCGTTGCAATTGGTAGTGGAAAAGTTGTAAGGAATATAGTTAAAAACCATGACGATGCATACATAGAAGTGTGGAAACTCTGAGACTGAAAGTGCACATAAAGCTCTGGAAGATGCTCCTGGAAAAGGAAAAAACCAAACAAGCAAAAAAAACAAACAAGTTTTAGTGTATCCATATTTTTCACAAGTTTTTATTAAAAAATGTAAATAATTTATATGTGGTACAGACAGTAGCTTCATAACACAATACTGGGAAAGACATTACTCATTCTTATAAAGAGCCACACAATTGAAGTCCCAGTATAGAAAGCCCTACAAAACTTCCACCCTTCAAAGCATGGATTAGAAGAATACTTCCTCATCCTAACAGGAAGCTTGTAGATTCCCGTGTCATACTTAGAAAGTGAGCTACAAAGAAGAGCTGGAAAGATCTGAGGTATGGCCAAACACCTATGCCTTATTTGCTACATAACATCCCACCCCGATTATTTTGTTAGGAACCGAATCACAAAACACAAACCTATTTGTCTCTATCAACCTGACCAGGAAGAAAAAGTGTTCGTGTGCCAGATCTGAACATAATTTTAATTCTATGTATGAGGCTGTCTCCCTGTTTCCATCTTTCCAAACAGCTATAAATTAACTATGAAGACACTGACTTTCAGAACCTTCAATCCAAGCAGAATTCAATATTCATATACTTAAACTGTGGCAATACAAATCCTGCTGCTTCAGTGTTTAAAGTCAGCCACTGTCTACCACAGGTTAAAAAAAGCAGACCACACAGCCAGATGCATTTACTTCTGAAGTTCTGAAACTAGCTCCTTTCAAGAGGACAGCCTATTAGCCAACAGACATGCCTGCTCTTGAACTGTGATTCCCAAGTTCCCTACTATTTGTTACTGAATAGAAAGTTTGATAGTTTTGGTATGTACCTGTATCATGCATTCAAACTGGTACATACAAAGCCCCAGCTCAGCCATGCTTGGTTTAAAGAGCTCTCGTAGTCTGTAATCTTGCATTAATTTAACAAACACACAGAATGCCTCTTCTTCTGGCATCTATATTAAAAATAAAAAAAAAGCACAGTGAAAAATCTGGACAAATATAAGGATGTATCAGAGTAAGTGCCTGGGAGGGTTTAGTTTGTGGGTTTTGTGTGTGTACATGTGGTAGAGTTTTGGGGTTGGGTTTTTTTTGTTGTTGTTTCTTATAACAGACCCTAGTTTTTCATAAAAAAAAAAAAGGCAGCGATACAAAGGCAGCTTTAAGACTATCAACTGTGAAGTTCTATTTGAATTGGGAGGAGATTCAGTGCAATAGAACTGAAGTGAGAACTTCGATAACAGTTGAAAAAAAGATTCAACGAAGTATCTGGCAAATCTGCAATCCTACCTTCGCTCTGAGAAATAAACGTACCATCTTTTTGGCAAACAGAACCATAGAGAACAACTCTCATTAAATTTGCAGAGTAAACAGCTGCCCTTGACAATTCCATTGTAACAAAGTTATGAAGGAAAATTACTATAAGAATTTCCAATAAACCACTGTGATATATTGGCATTCTAGCAGGCATTTTAAAGGCTCACACATTTTTAGTATCATGCTTACCTGCATAAGTAGTAATCCAACTATAAAAGCACTTCCTTGACAGTATCCAACCTCACGATCCACCAAAGAATAAGCCTAGGAAATAAAGTTTTAAGACTCTCAACAATTAAAACCTCATTAACAATTAGAAGTAATCACAGTTCATGCTGTTATTTTGCTAATAACTTACTCTTCTTCTCCCAAATTCAGTGAGGAAAAATATTTTATTCAGAAGTTTTATTCAGATATTCTAGTTACTACCTGATGCTACTAGGTGATATGAACTCTGCTCTCTGATAACCTGCAAAGTTAAAACTAAGGAATAGCTAAAACAAACAAACAAACAAAAAAAAACCAGACAAAGAAACAGCAGTTCTTTTAAGACAAGTTACATGCCACAGTTTGATTTACAGGTGGAGGAAAAGTGGTGATCTCCATAGATATTGCATCTTCATTTTAGTTATGAAAGTTGCCCTGATTTGGAAGCCTGCCGACTTTGCTGTTGAAACTGTGCTGTAGGGAGGAATCCATCCTTCAAATTTAAGCTCTAGTACAATGAAGACAGACTTAATTTTTAATGCAAACTTAATTTTATGATGGCATTGTCATTTTATGCTTCTGCACAGTAACAACTGCACATTTGCTTGTACCTGCTATTTGGTGCTACCACTTGCAGGTTGAGAAACACTTAAAAGCTGAATGCTAGTTCTGATTTACAATACTCTTGTATTGGTCAACACTGTTTACTTCACTGCACACTTTATTCCATTGTACTATCAGCAGTTAGCATGTGACTTTGTTTTAATGTAAACTTCACGTGAGAATTGAAAAGCTTAGAGTAAAACCATCAGCTACAGGAATACCATATTTGAAAGCTAACGTTGAAACTGGAATGTGATTTACTAAGTATTCCAGTGTCAAGTAGAGTTAAGTTTAAAAAGACTTAATCACATGAAACCGATGTAAGTTTACTATGCACAAGGCAAATCATTTTCTAAACTTTTGTGAATATTCTTGCCAGTGTGTTTTCAAGGCCTGAAATACTGACTTACCTTCATTACATTGAACAAGACCTCCTGTCCAAGGCTGTCTTTTTCTTTAAAAAAATCATGTTCAGGGTATGTTCTAGCAATGTCCCTTCTTATTAATTTCTCACAAGGAGATGTCATTTTCAAAAGCTCTGAATACTGATCCTTAATTGGCATGCTTTGAGCACTGCATAAAAGTTGCCACACAATTGCTCTGAAATGATGAGGTATCCCTTTTCGAACAAGCTCCTAGAGCACACACAGGGAAAAAAAAAAAAAAAAAAAAAAAAAAAAGACACAAATTCATTTATATTTCCTGAAAATATAAACATCAGTCTAAGGAACAAAACACTCCAACAAATTAAGTTCTTCACTTCAGGAAATGTTTACATTATGTCACAACCAATCACACAGTTTATAAAGATCAATTTTACTGTGACAGATTGTTAGCTAACAAAACTAAGGAAAGTCTGAATCAGTTTTACTGGTTAAAGTAGCTAATGAAAGTAGTCCCCTAGTCACAGTAAGCTATTTGAAAAACTCAAGTTTGAAAAATTCAAGTAATTTTAAACAAGAACTCCTATTAGCCAGAATTTAATACTATTATTTTTATATTTCACAAAATACAGCTGAAGATAACACCCTTAATTATATTTCTAGTCATTGAGATATAAGAAATTGACAATAAAAAAAATTTCCAAGAGAGGTAAATGATAAAAAGTAGAACTAACTGTAGCACAACCAACTGCAACAACAAAAAAAGATAACAACCCACACAGCACAGTACTACTATCATAAGTCATTTGACACACTCAACAAGTTCTGTCTAATTTTTCTGGTGTGCCAGTATTTTCAAGTTCTCTTTTAAGAAAGCGATTAAATGTAGTTTCAGACACTGGACCAAAAAAACATTAAGCTTACATCTACTGAATCAACTAAATTTACCTTCCATAAAAAAAAAAAAAAATCAGCTAGGTATTATAAAATTCAAACCTCCTCAGATCCATAGATCTAAGAAGCTGATAGTTGTGTTTTCAGAAAGCACAAGCAGAAAGTAGTCTTGTTGCTTCATTTGAAAACTGAGAGAAAAAAGTATGTCAGGAATTTTACAGACTTAGTGGTATTTTCTGCAACTGACCTAGAAGATTGTCTCTTCAAGACAAGAGGGTTCCTTTAATGAATTTTTTTTTTTTTTTTTTTTTTTTTTTACACCTTAAGAACTGTTATCCAGTACTCTGTCTCCTAAAGACTAGTGTGTTTCACTAGTATTTATTCTGAAGCCAGAGTAATATATTCTGCAAAGCTTCCTCTTTTTCCTATTTGTTCCAATTATTTTCAATTTGCTCCAATACTCCTCCAACCATTAAGTAATGCAACAGTGATAACTTTTAAAGACTCTTGCTTTCAAGTTTTGGTTTTGTTAAACTTGAACTCTACTGCAGGAGACTTGCATCACTGACCTCAGTTTTCTAAGATCTCTTAAGATTTCCAGCGTTCTTCAGAAACATCCTGGTAACGACACTCCAACTAGCTGTCCTGTTTATGACAACTTTAATACTCTGTGTTATTTCCCAAAAGGTTTCCAGCTTCAAGACAACAACCCTAACACATCAGCTTTCCACATCTTCTCAAGGTATCATTTGTCAACAACACACTATCAGACTGTAGATCAGTCAAAGAAAGTCTCAAGGGCTACTAATAATGAAGCATTAGCAAGTGGCTTCTTGCTTTATGTTACCATGTACCTGCTTGACAGAGTAACAGGGTTAATCCCTCCAATATTCCTAAAGGAACAGCAGGAAAACACACCTACTAAGCAGCAGTAAAATGATGCTACTCCACACAGTATTATCCACATTGAAAAGCAGGACTTAAGTTATCCTTCAGAATCCCTTCGTTAAAGGAAGCAAGTTCTGTAGTGGATCAAGACACAAGGATGGAACACATCACCTATGCAGGAAGGTATATACACCTATGTCTACAACTTAAAAAAAAGCCACAACCGCTTAGCAGTTATCTAATAAGTTAAGATCAGCTTTTACAACCAAGACAAAGAGATACCTATGCTGCTTAAGTCATACCTACTGGCACAATCGGGAAATAGGTATGGATGTTCTGGTATTTCATTGTAAATGCAGAATATCACAGTTTAGGCTGACTTCCCACAAACAGAACAAAAACAAACAAAAAATATTGAGAATTATTTAACCAGCAAAGGAACACTCACTACAAATTACATTAAATATTTACTGAAAGTTAAATACTACCCAAATTATACTTGGCCACATGTAAAAACAAGCGATAACTTGTGACAGCTTAAAATGTCCAAATGCAGGCAGTTCAACTTAATTCTATCCAACTAGATCTACTTATTACCATCTCACTGCTCCTTTCTCTTGCCAGGTTCATGTGGCCTTCTTTTCATGGCCTTTTAGGAACACCTTTCCAGAAACTGTTTTCCCTATGCAAGCAGGGAGTCTTGAATTCATTTTCTTCCCTTGTTTCCTCTTGCAAGTCATGTTCTCTCTTCACAACTGCTTCACATAAAAGATACTTTACTTTAGGCAATTGTTCTGCCTTCCCACAACCTATTCATACACACACATTTCAAACTGCTAAAAAGACCTTGACATTTGTATTCTGCACATAAAACTACAGACTAGAGCCAATAAAGAACTAAAGTAGAACAGACTTGCCTACAGACAAAAAAAATCCCACGCTGCTGTACTTGCTGCCTCTGAAACATGGGTATGTTCAAATGCCATAGATGCTTTTTAGTTCGAATTTAAATTGTAATAGAATTCCATTTCCATACATGCCCACAACTAACCCAGACTGGACACACAGTGATCAAAGTTTGTCCAATCTGCTCAGAATTTAGAAACTACATGTTGTTCTGCTTCCTAGGGTCACACTTTCCATACACAAAAAAACTTATCTCAGCCTCATACAGAATTATCAGCTCTTCTAATAAGAATGCTTTAAAAAGACAGCTGCTCAGTCAGAAAATAACCAGTGTCCAGCTATCAGATGCCCTTAAATGGGTTTTCGGTAATTCTATTTTGAAAAACTTAAGCAAATTTTCCCTATATTCATGGGACTCTCCCATTAGAGGTGGACCAAAATCTTTAGTATTCAAGACATGGTAAATACATCTAGTTCTTAATGAGACATTTGATGGGAAAAGTTGTTACCAAAATCTGGTCACAGTTACATAGAAAGCACTAAGGTATAGGGATGGAATAGATTCAACTGGGATCATCTATCGCATATTAAAAAAACAAAACAAAAAACACCACAAAAAACAGCAACAGGAAGGTAATAGGAGAATAAAATAGTATCACTTAAAACACATTACAAATATATAAAAAAAAAAAAAAAAAATATAGGGTCCCACTACCACCTTAACTTGCTTTTCTTTCTTTTTCCGTACATCTTCCCATTCATTCACAATCCTCCCCCACAGGATCCAGGAGTCTTCTTCAAGATGGCTGAGATTGCTAGAAGCTGATGAACTAGATACAAGAGAAGATCCACTATTTCTTCTTGAGCCATTTACTGATCGCAAGGATTTGCTATCTGTTTCCAACAGTCTACAAAGAAAGCACACAGAAAACAAATTCAAGTTCTCCTAACCACAGGAAGACACTATTAATTGCTTCTTCAGAAGTCAATTCTTCCAACCTCTTTACAAAGAATGCACCCAAACGTTCAGTGAAACATTTTTTCCAAAATACGTTTGTACAAAACCTCAAAAGAACTGATCAATGTTACTGTTTCTTCTTAAGATCTCAAGTAATTCTGCAGACAGAACAGCTCACATTGCAGCATTTTAAGAAATAGATAAAAATATCATATTATGCACCAACACCACTTAAGTGGGATTTTAATACAATATTTTGTGATCTCATGAACTAGACCTTAATTCATAAAAATATCAAATTAAAGAAAGTACAGAACCATTTCAAATCCAACTCTCTTCTACACAGCCATCAACTGGAAATTAATAGCCCTACAGGGAAAATACACAAGTCTTGTTTTGAAGCATAAGTACCAACAAGAGGACTTGGATTTTACTAGCAACAACAAAAAAAAACAAAACAAACAAACAAAAAAACCAAACAAAAAAAACCAAAAAAACCCAAACAAACAAAAAAAAAAACACTAAACAAAAAACCAACCCCGCAACACAAAACACCCACCACACACAGGAGGAATTTTAAAACACCTGACATTTGCTCACAACTGTTCACAAATCAACATAGTGTTTTATAAATGTATGAGAAAAAGACCTAAGGAAGACTAGGTAACAAACATGGTTGGTATAGCTAATGAATGTCTAATTAAAGTGTGGAATTCAGAGTCGAGAACTTCTGGGATTAACACTCAAGAAGGTGTACATAAAGATGTGCCAAGTGCTAGACAAGCTGCTGACGAGACTTCCCTGTTAGCTGGTTCCTATGGCCATCGATTTTGCAAGGAGCTGGGGATCCTGGGCAAAAAGGTGTGCTTTGTTTATCCTCGGCTAATATTTAGCCCCATAAACTAGAGAATTTTTTTAGACCACATTAGGTAAGGGCAAGAGTTCAGAGTTTTTCAAATAAGTGTTTTGCTGTATCAAAAGTTTCATCTCTGCTTGAACTTCCAAGAATTCCAACATCTGTAAATCAGAATGATCTGGTTGCATCATTTCTCAAAGCCCCTGCACAAAAGTTAACCCCCTCCAGCATTTCAACAAGGTCAGGTTAGGTTTTAGATATTTATTAAATTATAACCTGAGTTATATTGTACCCAAGACTGTACACAAATCTCAGCACACCTACAATTTTTAAGCTCTCTGCTACAATAGAGATCTTTATACTAGTTTTCCCTGTTCCAAGCTTTAATCTACTGGTGATTATGGGAGTTAAGAGGGGAAAAAAAAGTAATTTAATTCATGAAGACAACAAGTACAGTCCTTGACATAGTACTTTGTTTGGAAAAGGGTTAAATAGTAATGCCTTGCAGAAAGTCTTGTTTTGAGGAGGAAAAAAAAAAAAAAAAATATATATATATATATATATACACACACACACACACACACACACACTTTGAATGTTCAGAAACCTGGCCTAACAAAAATGTCCAGTTTGGAACATTTCCTACCAATCTCAGTGTCTAAAGATCAAATTGAAAGTAATCACAGTGGAAAAACAAGCACAGAAAAAGCATTACAATTATAAAAATAAAGTTCTAATTAGGTACTTTCCGTTTCCACAACTTTCTATAGAAGTTATGCTAAGTTTCTGTAATTTGACCTTACCTGGATAAACTCATTGTCCTTAGATTTGAAAATGAGAAGTTCTTTTTTACAGTAAGTAGCAAGTTCTGTGGCTTTTAGTCACTGTTTTCTTTCATCTAAAACTTTATAAATGATTTACTAATGCCAAAGAGCTCCACCAGGACTCTGGACCACACCACCTCATTATTCTGAGGGCAGCTTCAGTTTAAGTAAGTTACAGAATGCTACAAGAACATAGCTTGATACAATCTGAACTCTTTCCATTTGTAGTTGTTTAATCAATTCATACTCTCCTTACAGACATAAAGGCCAACAATGAAAAGGAAACCTTTAAAAATATCCATTACCAGCAATTCTTCCAGCAAGCAGAAACGGGAACAGTTCCCTGCCTTCAGAGTAAAATTCCTTGTCAACAAAGTGCCACTGTGCTAAAATGCAGATTCAAACTGTCCTGAAACTACAGTGCATAAGAACATGAAATTCCTATATTCAAGTATAGTATCTCATGAGAAAAGGTACACTTGATAGGATAGCCTCTAATTAGAATTCACACACAAGACTAATGTGGGATTGAACAACAGATTTGGCTAAAATTAAGCTAGCAAATCTTATCTGGATTTATTTATTTGCTAAACGAAGAAAGCTGAAAAAGAATGCCTAGCAAGCCCAAGCTCACACTCTGCTCTCAGCAAGCAAGCTAGTCTAACTGCAGGGCTTAAGGAGATGACTCTAGATGTAAAGACATGACACTCCAACCCAGATAAGCAGTCCAAAGAACAGGTATTACTGCTTTTCAAATGAAAGTCATTTAGTCATGAAGAGAGTGGAATGCCTCAGATTAAATGCAAATTAGCTTTCTTGAAAGCACTCTATTGAACCTTTTTTACTCTTATGATAATTTTCATTTGTACAGCAAATATTATATATAATTCATCTTCTAAGGAGAAACAATCTCGTAAATTGCAAGAAAAGGATGAGGTGATTCTAGAAGTTGCCTTCCATTCTCAGTCAAGAATTAGACAGTAACAAATTCCCTGTAAACTGTATTGCTATTGGGCTGCAGAGTATGAACACGACAGAAGACATGCAGTGTGATGCAATGGTATTAGCCCCTCCTCCTCCTAGTTATGCTTTTCCTCTACTAAAAATTACTACCCTCATAACTGAATCAGCGGAGTGAAAAAAAAAACCAAACCACACAATGGAGTACCTCAACTGCCTCAGGGCAAAGTGCAGCACACTAGCAGACACTGGTACAGAAACCAGTTTGAGCTAAACTATCAAACTCTGCACTTCACTACAGCACAAGCAACAACAAGCTTCAGTAAGTATCAAACCCCTGCCACTGTCCACTAAGTCTAAAACTTACTTGGAGCTCAAGTTCTCCTTTACAGTCAATTCCTTATGAACTAATAGTTAGTCATATTTGACAAGTATGTTTCACATTTTAGAAGAGGCCAGATGAATTAAAAATCCTGCCCCAAAAGTACAAGTAAGTACAGGTTCTGGCAATTCAGCACCAAGAAATCATACAGTCAAATATTATTTCTTATTGAGACTGGCAATTTGCAATCACTGTGCACATCAAGAGCAACTGATCCAACTTTCAGTTGGATCTTGAACTGTAGATGGTGCAGATAAGCATACACTCATGGACAGGCTGTGAAGGAAAACAGTTGTTTGTTTTTTGTATAGTAAGCAACAGAATGAAGGGAAAAGACTGATTAGGAACTTATTTTTAATTAAATTAAGACATTATATATCCATCACCCATTAGTGTAACAGCAGAAATGTGGCTGAACACTGTTCTATCTCTAAACATAGTGGGTTATATAGTGGAAAGCAGGACTTGGACAAAAATGGAAAAAATGAGAATATGGAATTTAGAAATCTTTAAGATTTTTAAAAAAGCTAACAGAATTTCTAGTTTTGATCCAAGAAGGTGAGGAGGTTATATGAAAGTCTCATCCCTGACATACACTATATTAAATTGGATACTGAAAAAAATAAATCAATCACATGGCTCCAGTGTAATTTCTTTGGATGAGAGATAGCTGTAAACACTCCTGAAAAACCAGGAGAGAAAAACATGCTTTAGTGTTTCACAAAGACAGAACTTGTAAAAACACAGCATAAGAACACAAGTTCTTAAACCTTAGGGCCTTGAAACTGAAATGCTGTGCCCTGAAGTTTTACCTAACTACCCCTTTAATAGCCTCTGTGCTGAAACTGCAATAAACCAGTTTTAGTCGCATTACTATAGTTTGAAGACCAGAAAGTTTCTATTCACCTGTTCTGTTCCTCAAGTTTAGCAAGTAATTCCAAGTCGTCTGGACTCAGCTGTGTTGGTGAGGATGGCGATAAAGCGGGTGTAGACGGAGTGGTAGAGGAGGATGTAGTGTGTAATGAGGCAGATGGACTTGCCACCTGACTGGCCATTTGACTGACGGTGTGCGATACAGTGTTCTTCACCCATGAGAGAGTAGAGCTCAGCTTTCCTGCAACCTTGTCTGTCGCCACCTGTGATGACAAAAAGAAGAGGATGCAACAGTTGTCTTTAATACCTTTTTTCCGCAAGTCTGCTGCACTGAATATAGGAAAAAAATTATAATATGCACAAAGTCACACTGAGATTATTTCTCCAGAACACCATAGCTTCCAGAAACAACACAAGTATCAACAGCAATACCGTAGTACGGAAGAAGTAACACGCAAGTATGTTGCTAATCCACAAAGATGACTCAGATGAATTCCTGACACATACTGAGAGCTCATTTCTGCAGTACAGAAATATCCAAGGATCAGCTCAGACTTCCCATTACAAAAATAAGTAGAAATAAAAGCTTATTTTAAAACATCTGGATAAACTAATAGTGACACAAAGTAGAAAAATAGATACAGAAAGTCAACTATTTTACTGATGGACCCTGCAGCAGTACATCAGGGTAAACACTCCAGACCACCGACTGCTCACCTCCATTAATCCCTACAGTGGCAGGGCAGAGGAACAGGGGCACCACATTTCTGATTTACACCAAAGCAAAAGATCCTCTACCCACAGTGCTGTAAACAGTCAAAGAATTTACACCTGTCAATCTACAACAGCTACTGAATTTCTTGCTTTGGGCCTTATGCTGACAGCTCTCCTCCTTCCTTACTATCTCTTCAGGTCTCTCCTACACTGGGTGTCCTTGACCCCTGATCCCACTGCCAGAGCCTGGACAAGCCTGGGGTTTGAGAGGGGTCCTGGAGAAAAAGTGAGAGGTGCTACTAGAGCAGAAGGGAGCTCTGAGCAGACAGAGAAACTGTGGGTCCAGGGATAAGGAGGTTAACTGGGGCTGATGATCAATCTGCTGCTACTTCTTGACCACTGTTATGGGGTAATGCAGCCTAACAGATTCACTGTTCACTAGAGAAGAAAGAACGGCAGCCCCTGGATGCATTTCCTAATAAACTAGAGCTTCCTCCAGCACCCGCAAGTGTAAGGAGCTTTGACCTACTGTAATTCATAGCAGAGTTCAATTCTTCCCTGACCAAACTTGCAGAAAATTCAGATGCACCTTCAAGGAAGAGCTAGCTGCCTAGCAAAAGGTTAAAGCTTTTCAAAACCAAGGCTGAAGAGGAACTTCCTTTGAAATGGTGCTGCTGCCAGCTATTTACTTGGACCTTTGCTGACTTCCTCAAACCACTGAATTGCTCTGTGGTTGTCACAAACAATTCTGCAGTACAGCCTATACAGTAATTGCTAAGACACTGACCTACATGAAAAAAAAATCCCTTCCCAAGATCCTCTGATAGAATCTAATTAAAGCAGAATTTCAAGTGGAAAAACTCCATGTCAGCACACAGTGCATTTATCTAAAGCACATATAGACCAAGTGACTGGTTGCTAAAGCAGCAGCTTTTATTTACATACAACACTACAACAAACTTTCTTGCGAATCAAATCCAGCAGTATTTTATTTTCACATCATATCAAAAGGAAGACACTGAATGCCTTCAGAAAACAAAAGGAACACTAGAGGCCAAACACAAAACAGTGGTGCTCAATCTTCCCACTTCTCTCCACCAGCAACATGACACCTGAGTGCTCTCCTAGAGAACTACAAAGAGCTTTCCAGTTTCCATATGCTTAACAGTCATTATGGAAACAGTAGGAGATTTTGCTAGAAATCTGCAGATGCAGAGATATAAAACACAGGTGGGAGCAGTAAGGTCCCAGCGTATGCATTAGAAAGGTTCCAGTTGGTTCTTATGTGACAGTTGGACAGGAAAGCTCAGGTACATCAGTATAAAAGATACGAGGGAAAAAAAACAAACCAAACACTGGAGCTTTTAAAGACCGGG
>JANHGN010022647.1:6111-18737 GCA_024605025.1 Megaceryle maxima | reverse complement strand
CAGCAGCGCAGGGTCCAGGTGGGGTTGGAATCTCTCCAGAGAAGGAGACTCCACAACCTCTCTGGGCAGCCTGGGCCTGGGCTCCATCACCCTCAAAGTCAAGATTTCTTTCCTTATGTTCAGATGGAACTTCCTGTATAATCCTCCCTCAGCATCCTCCTGCTGAGCAATCCATCTCTGCTGCAGGAGAGCTGGATAGAGGAGCTTCCTCCTTGCCCACAGGGACAGAAAGCAACACAACACTCTCTTCCCATGCCACCCGAACGCTCAGGCTCTCTTGCTACACTAGGAGAGCACCAGGGCTTTGTCATTTTTCTTGGGGAGCTCTCATTTTGTTTTCCAAGCAGCTTAGCATTTTAAACTCCCATAGCCACTTGACCAGCCAGCAGATCCTTCAGGTTGCCATGTCACAAATCACCAGGTTCTTGAAAACACCCAGAGAAAAACTAGTGCACCAGATCCCTTCCATGGTCATGCTTCAGCCACTGGGAGGGCTCAGCCAGCTCCAATATTTAATGCTCAGCTGCCTCCGAGAGCAGCCCGAGTGTTGCTTTGCTGCTGTCTCTGTGGAGGAGCAGCAGCAGTTTACATCATTGCCAGCAATGAAGTGCCTGAGGTTCTTTTATGACTTGCACACTCTGCTTCTCCGGGGCTGTACGGTGTGTGCTGCATGGCTCCAGGAAACCGAGGATTTGTTTTGACTTGCTAAAAGAACGTTTGCTGTTTCTCTTTGCGATTTCTCCGTATGACTCGTCAGTCCTCTCCCCCTCTTCAGAATAGCTTCAGATTTAATTAGCAGAGTGCAAACATCTCTCACTGGCACGTGGATTGGACTCCTCGTTGAGTACATTTACGAGCAGGATGAGAGACATCTTCATCAGGCAGTTCCGTGCTGGCACCGCTGCACCCAGAGGTGCACGGCAGCCACCGACAGACAGCTGCTATTGACTCCCCTCTCTAGAGGGGGCTGACCCACGATGTGGGGACCCATCTTTTTAAGGCTTGCTTTTTGCATTTGATGCTGTCTGACCTAAGAGTGCATTTCAAGTGTGTTTCATTGTCATTTCCCTATCTGCTGCATAGGAAAAGTGACACTTGGGTGCCTTGCTGGCATGTCCCCAAGCGTTCTGCAGTGGCTTTTCCTGGCGAGTTTTGACCGGTGCGGTTGACACTTTGCTGAGTGGCAGAGCAGCACTGCACGCCAACCTCCATTCGACAAGGTTGGCAGCGGATTCCCAGAGCGTTGCCTGGGTGGATGCACGTGTACATGCTCTGAAATGCTCAGCGGTGAGTTTCAGTTTGTGTTTCTGCCACTCGGAGAACATTCTCCAGACCATGAACCGCTTGGGTCGTTTCTGGGATACCGTCACCCAAGCAGCAGCCGCCACAATTCTCCATTTAGTCCCCCAGACAAGGCTTGTGCTGCTGTAACAGCAGCTGATGCACCTGAGCCCGCCCAGTCACAGCAAACGCTTTCTGGCGTCAAAACCAGCGAAGAACAGCCAAAATCCACAATGCCCTTTGTAAAGTTGTCACCCGCTCTGTTCCTTCCAGGCATTGGTCTTGTCATAAGCGCTTCAGAAAATGCCTTTAATCCCTTTCCACTATTCACTTCCCCACAGTTAAAATTTGACAAGTTCACTTTTAGCCACCTCTTCTCTCAAAGGCGTTGTGGTTTCTCTTTGAATCTTCAGGAGTGAATCATAGTTTCAAAACCCTCACTACCTTTAGTGAAACACTCTTTTTCCATTAGCATTCAACATGTTTAACATGGGTTCAGACACGTTATCAGAAACTTTTACTAGGCTTCTTTAAAAAAAAAAAAAAAAAAAAAAAAGAAAGATCCCATGAGATTTCATGCCCTGGAAACACCTTTTACACTACAACTGTTCCTACAGCTATCGGGAGATATGAGGCTCGTGGATCTGAGCTAGTCAAATTAAAACCATAACGGCTTCTGGCTCGACGAGCTCGTGCGGTGCAAACAGAGAGCAGCAGAACAGCTGTAGTGGAGTTACCTTTTACGTGGGTGGCACAGACGTCTGCCAATTAAAATGATCTGATGAATCACTTCTGGCCATATGATTACTGTTAATAAGAATTCGTGTTAACGTGTTTGTGTCTGAACTTTGCACAGGTTCGTGCCTGCATCTGTTTTCTTTAAAAATAGAGCATATCGTGATTGGGGTTTTTTTGTTTTTCATGGACTTTCTTTCCTCATCTGAAAGCATTCCAGGGCTTCAGTAATGCAGAGCTCCAACCTTCCCTTAAAGGAAGATGGTTCGATCTCCACGTAGTGCTCTCCACCTGGAATAGTTTCTATCCTGGGAACCTCAAGCTAAGCTTCTAAATCCATACAGCAGCACTTACCCAGAGAGCACAGCCTTCAGAATATAAAAAGAGGAGCCCTGATAAACTTTTATTAAAGATGCCTCTGGTGTTGCAAACATTTATACTCACGCTTTCCCTTAAGTAGTCCCACTGACTGACGGGCTGTGGCCATCGACTTCATTCCACTAACTCCCCGTGTATAAAATCGAGCTGGTTCCATTTATGAGGAGAAATTTAGGTGTGGCAAAGCGTCCTTTTAAATACATCCTCAGCAGCTTACAAAGCATTTCAAAGTGTTTGAGAGGTCTGTGCTACAAGTGAGACATCTTGTAGCAAGAAAGACACAAGTCCAAGCAGGGTGAGTGCTAATGGACTTTGACCCAGGATGGTTTGGGGATCTCTCTAATCGGAGAAATGTAGTTTAAAATTCGTCATAAGCTCGGTAAATACAGTGGGACAGGGTAGAGAGTCAGAAAACAATGGCAATAAAACCGCATGAAGTAAGTACAGTTTAGCTGGGATAAGTGGTTGGAGACTCATCATCCTTGCAAATCTTGTTTGGAAGCCATGAGCAGAACAAACGTTTTGGTGGAAGGACTTGTTCCCACGGGACTTAGAACAGTTAGCAGAAAATATACTGGAGAAAACAATCCTAACGAGACTAAGGAGGATCTTGGCAGATAGATAATTTCTTTCCCTCTGCTGGCAACATTGCCACTCTACAGTAGCAGGAGCAGAGGACAGTGATGAGTGAGGCATTTCACGGCACTCACGTTGGAGATTTTTGGGAGTCTCTTTGGCTGACTGCATCTTCCCGTGAGCTCTGCCCTTGCTCACTGATGCTTTGAGATGATATTTGCATCCATTTTCCCTGCAGCATCAGTAAATGATAAAATAAATAAACCCCCATATGTTTTTTTTCCAGTGTCATCCTGCATCACCACCTATAAGAAGACACCGCCTCCGGTCCCACCAAGAACTACCACCAAACCATTCATTTCCATCACAGCCCAGAGCAGCACCGAGTCTGCCCAAGATGCATACATGGATGGGCACGGACAGAGGGGAGATATCATCAGTCAGTCTGGACTTAGCAACTCCACGGAGAGCCTGGACAGTATGAAGGCGCTCACAGCTGCCATCGAAGCTGCCAACGCGCAGATCCACGGTCCTGCCAGCCAGCACATGGGGAACAACACTGCCACCGTCACCACCACCACCACCATCGCCACCGTTGCAGTAGAAGACAGAAAGAAGGACCACTTCAAGAAGAACAGATGCTTATCCATCGGCATACAGGTAGAGTACGGGACGTGGATGATACGCCCGCCATTGGTTTGGGGTTCTACTGCTCGTTGTGCCACCTCTTGTGTTTTACTTCTCCTGACAGAAGCTGCAGCGGCGTAATCATTCTGCACGGTGCTAATGATGTTTTCCCCATCTATCCTGAAAACATCAGACGCAAGGATTTGTTTAAGTCTCCTTGCTGCTTGTTATTCAGCTCTGTTAAATTACACACATGAGCACTAATCTATGAATCATAACCCAGCGGGGGTCAGAAAGGCACGGATTAAATCACTGAAAGGGAATGTGTAAAACAATGATTTACATTACACTATCACCCCAAAAATATTTTCATCCAGCCTCACTGAATTAATTGTCACTGCTTATTCATGCATTTCATAATGACTGGGAGCCGCTTGAATGAGGCAGCATTGTTCCCACCTCAGCCTCAAGAGCAGAGGGTAAGTTCCTTCTGATCTGCCCTTGTTAAAGAAAATTGCATTTCGTTACTTCTAGTGGAGTGAAAGGAGAAAACTGACCCTGCCAAAGTTCAGTCCTATTTACAGGGAGGAGAAGAGCAAATAAACTAGACCGATGTAATCTGCTGGCTTAATTATTCTTTCCCATACCCACACCCTTCCAAAAAAAGAAAAGGAATGTGCATAGGACTCCAACTCACTGCCTGCAGGATTAGCTCCTGCCAAAAAGGCCTTCGACTTGCAGCTAACCGAGAATGGACACAGGTTGTGTTGGGAGGTGAACCCCAGGTGACCAGCACAGCAGCCCACAGCGTACCAGCCTTCACCAGAACACACGATTCTCCCTCCTGCAGACGGGGGGGTTGCAAGCCCAGCCCTGTGTGCCTGGGCAGGCTTATCTGATCCTCAAATTCAGTGAAATCTCTGCCTCAGCCTGATGAGGAGATGTGAGGTGCCATGTAGAGGTCTGCCATCCCAAGGGGCAGCTTCTGGAGCTGTGATTTTCCTCTTGCATCTTGGGAGGGCAATAATCGCCATTGCCCACGGGCTCTGCTCGCTGCCTCTGCTGGAAGCCTGTTCCTGCTTCACCACCATTTGTATTGGGTGCATTCTGAAAGAGGGGCTGATGTTCAGCCTTAAACACAGGAGCAAGATCTAGGTGGGACAGGGAGAGAGGAAAGCTCTTCCATTACTTCTTCCCAGACAAGCCTAAGGTGCCATTTTACTGTTGTAATCCCTCATTTCGCTGAGCAAAGCGACAAAGGCTCCTCAGGAGGCAAAAGAATGAGTAGAAAGAAACCATTTCCACCTTTGCAAGAAGCCCAAATGAACAACAGGGATGTGAACTGTGTCTCTTGAGGCACCATCTCCCTGCTGTCCCACCTTAAGGTAGTGTTGCCACAAGGAATACGTGTTACTTTTCAGGGGTATAGGGGCCTGATTTTCCTGAGATCTGAGGAAAATAGAGCCCCAAATGCTGATCAAGCCCTCACCATTTACAGATGACCAATACAATCCTGTGTGAAAGCTGCCTGGGGATGGCAGGCGAGGGGCTACCAGGGTAGGTTTTTGTGTACAGACCAATGGAGATGCCTAAAATTGGGACTCCATGAAGCAAAACCTTCAGCCCTAATCCAGCCTCGCGGGACTCCTGCCCGTGCACCGTGCCACCCTCCCCGTTGTGCCCCTCAGTGAGATTGCTGGAGTCAGGCTTCACAAATCAAAAGAAGGCTCCTTCACTCGTTGGCTGGCTGCTCCATTTTGCAGCATCATTGCACAAGCCACCGTGCTGGTTCAGCTGGAGGGTGGAAATACCCTGAGAGAGCTGTTGCCTGCCAGAAATGACGACTTTGAAACGGCTGCCCCAGAACAGGATGGGTAGGCTGGCAGCCCCTGGACCAGCAGCAGGAGGTCTGTAAAGGGAGCCCAGCTCAGGCAGAGCCTGGATTATAGGTTGGCCTGTCTCTGTAGAGCAGGGCAAGCTGCCTTAGCCAGAGGCATACTCTTGGTTTAGTTCCTCCTCCAACAAATCACCCTAATGTGCACTTGTGATGAACCTCCACACACATCCCCTGCACCCCTCCATCAGGCTGAGACCACCACAAAGCCTTTGCTGCAAACTTGTCCAGCAAACAAGCAAAGCCAAGTCCTTCCATCACCACAAAGCTGCTCCTCTCCTCCAGTGAGGAGATTTCAGTAGTAGTAATCTTCCCCAAAGCCTCAGTCTCTGATAAGTGTCCCACTTCACAGGGTTTAGTGGTGACCTGGCAGTGCTGTGTTAGTAGCTGGACTTGGTCTTCAAGACCTTTTCCAACCAAAACAATTCTGTGATTCACAGCAGAGCTCTGCAACTCCCATCCCTCCATAGGCTGTTCCACTGGCTCTCAGCAACAAGCTCCTTCCCTGGTGGGGCAGATGCTACCTACAGCTGGAGGTGTTGCACACCCACCCAGGCTCAGAGTGCACTCCCAGGCCACTTCAGAACACTGCTGCAGCCCAAAAATTGTGTGCCAGACACTTTCTCCTCTTGTGTGACAATGTCCTATACAGCACTGGGAATTAACAGCTACGCTGATTGGACTTCGTTTTGGTTTTGTTGGTTTGGGGGGGGTTGTTTGGTTGGTTGTGTTTGTTTGTTTTTGTTTGTTTTTTTTTTTTTTAACTTTGCTCACACAGCCACAGTTACATTTTAACTTCATACCATCAGTATAAGTCTCCTCATAGAGAAGGATATAAAGGTCCTGCCTGTGCTTCTGGGGACCACCTCTTTGCCATGCAAAGAAAACACATCCCCTGTCTTTACATCTCCTCTGTGCAGTGCTGTGATCTGGGGCACTACCGCACAATTGTGACGCGAGTTCACAAACACGTGCCTGTACAAACAGGTGAAATCAGACAAGTGGTGGAGCACAGGGAGTGGAGTTGCAGCTGCTCAGAGATCTGCTGCAGAAGATACCAGATAAACTCTATCTGTATTCTGCAGGCTGAATGTTATCATGCCAGCAGTGCTTTGTAAATTAACATGAATGATGAATATTCACCAATACCACCAGAAAGGGGCTCACCACAGATAAACTACCTGACCAGAGGAAGGTACTTGTGGTACAAGCTGTTATCTGCAGACAGTAGTTACCATGCATGTAAATTTTAAGTAGCTGATATCCCTGCTAAAATACATTCTAATTAGCCATTTGGGTTTTGGTTTGTTTGTTGTTTTTTTTGTTTTTTTTTTTAAGGTTGATGGTGCTGAAGAATCCACCATATCAGGTGAAAATAAAGCAACCAGTAAGTTCCAGTCTATAGGAGTTCAAGTAGAGGAGGAGAAGTGGTGAGTAAAAGTTAATACTGCTTTTTCTAATGTAAATAATTACGCTGCAACTGATTTTAAGAGCCCTAGTTCCTGCACACAGGACCATGTCAACCTGCTTCCTGGAAGAGC
Source organism: Megaceryle maxima (assembly GCA_024605025.1). Lineage (NCBI taxonomy): Eukaryota > Metazoa > Chordata > Aves > Coraciiformes > Cerylidae > Megaceryle > Megaceryle maxima. The sequence continues at coordinate 11,705 of JANHGN010022647.1, read as the reverse complement.
TCAGACCTCCCACCTGAAAAGCTGAGTCTTAGCAATGCTGTAGCTCTTCTTTCTCAGAGGGGATTTGTCAGGATCAGTGGGTGAAAAGTGCCACATATTTTCAAGGTCAATATACTTTTACTAAGCTCTTTTTCCCCCCCAAGAAAAATCTCCCTAAACAGCAGAAGGTGATGCAGCTGGAGTATTGGTCTCAGGACAGCTGCAGCAGCCTAGAGCTGATGGGGACCTTTACCTTGTTTTTCAGCAAAATAATTCCAGCCACATGGAGCAGGGCAATGGAAGAGCCAAAGCCATTGCTTTTGCTCAGGTATCTCTCACCCAGACATCTCTGAACTGCAGCTGCTGCCTCCTCCCCCCAAAAAAAAATCAGCAGGATTAAAAAAGCCAGCCAGTGAAAATTGGTTCCATCTCCAATCTGCAGCTGAACCTGGATTAGTAAACAAATATGCCCCAATAGAAAAAATAAAATCTAGAATAGTTTTTCCTCTTGAAGGGTTACACTTTTTGATGGCAAATTGCAGAGATGTCCATTTTCACACTGGCTCCCCCCCCCCCATCTGCTAAAACCACTCAAAAATAACATGTTATCTACTCCATTTTCAGTTCAACAAAACCTCCCCGTGAAGGAGCAGTGTATTTTCCTGTGGTTTCAAAAGGCTGAAGTGATTTCAGCACGAAGAAATGTGATTTTGCAATGACCCCGCGAGGCTGTTACCAAGTTCCTCATTAACCTGCTAAAACATCTCTTGCTGGCAGCTGTTTCTTTATGTGTTAGACCTTAGCCCCGTTTACCCACAGCTCTTCCAGCAGCTAGATCAATGAGCACCTTAGAGATGCTGAAGGACCATTTCCCCTCCAGCCTGAGCATAAAGGAAATCACTACCCCCAAAAGATCAACCCTCCTCCCCAAAATAAAAGTGTATTAAAAAAACAAAAAGAAAAAATAGCTATTTGTAAATAGCTTGCTTCCAAAGTCCTCTTTTTATCAGTTTTTATTGCTCCAAAGAGGAGGGAAAGGTTTGCCAGTGGGCGTTTGCCCCGAGAACACCCTGCCCTGCATTCCCCCCGCCAGCTGCGCTCGGGGGGCTCCCGGCTGGTGCAGTTGGGGTCGGGGCTGTTGGCACACAGCCGTCTCATGGACTTTCAGAAGTGAGCTGCCTGATAAAGGACAGCCCCTAATCCTCAGAAAATGAGGGCACTCGAGGCACAGAGGGCTTATCATTGCAGTTTGGCACTCATATTCTTTTCTTTTTTTCTATTTTTTAACCACAGCAGAGCACAATCTATTGATTATCTGTTACAGGAATAGAATTGTAAACACACAGCATTCTTCCCTGTCCCTGCTCCCTAACATCTGCAGAGCCTCAGAAAAAGCCCTTTTGAGTTGAATCTTTGACAAATGAACAATTATTAAAAAAATCTTCCAGGCTTCAGAAATATTCAACAAATGTGAAATAAGAATGACACAGGAGAGAGGATAAACACAGTAAGAGTGACACAGGAGAGAGGATAAACACAGTAAACTGATGATGTGTCCTCACCAGTCTAAGCTATCAAATGCAACGCTATAAAACAAGGAAATTCTTCGCTTAACACACACAAAACCTATACCACAAAATTTGGTTTACTCCTCTTTGCTTCCTGCTCTTCCCCACTACCCCCTTCCCATCACCTCACGGCTATGATTCTCACACCAAGGACCCCTCCCATTCCTTTTGACATTCCTGCTTTTGTGCTTGGACCCAGCAAGCAAAAGATTTTGCCTGTTTCTTGCTCTATGTAGCTCAAAACCAGAGCATCTTTGGAGGACAGCTCTATCTCTTCCATCTCAACTCAGACCTTTCATCACTTTCTCTAACCTGGGCTTCCTGCCAAGACAAATGACTCCAAGTTGTCCTCCTCCTGCCCCTCTCCTACTGCTCCAAGGATAAATGTGCCTACCATTACCTGACCATACTGCAACCAGATCCATCACCACTATTGGTCTCACCCTCGGGTCGTTATGCCGCCTGCTCTCAATTATCTTTTTCACATCTCTTCCCTAAGCACAGCTCTATGATTTCCAGGATTTATAGGGTACCTCTGGCCAGTCTTTTTTCATGGGAAAAGCCTGGTATATATTTCTTTCAATCTCATGATCTTCCTGCTGTTCGCTTCTTCTGTCTCACCCGATCTCCCCCTTGATGTTAACAAAACCCCCAACAAAAACATTCCCCCCATTTTCCAGGGCAGTTTTGGGGTGTGCACTGAATGAAGCTGATCAGTGTCATCTCAGGGCACTTCCACTTCTGCTCCTCCTTCCCCTCTGCCTGGAAATTCTTCTTGCCCCCAGGGACCATGTCATGGTTTAACCTCTGCTAGCAGCTAAACACCACACAGCCATTCACCTACTACTTTCCCCCTGTACATCCCCCCGCTCCACACCCCCTTCTGTGCAATGGGAAGGGGAATCAGGATGAAGAAAAAAGGTGAGACCACAGGGGTTGAGATAAGGACAGGTTAAGAAAATAACACAAAGAGAAAAAGAAAGCAGCAGCACTAAGGAGAGTGCTGATGAAATGAGACACAAAGTGATAGAAGCTGGGAAGGTTCTACCTCTGCCCAAGATGTCAGCTTTCCCTGCTCTGGCTGCACTGAAGCTTCCCACTGAAGCAAGTTGAAAACAGGTGGCCCTAGCCTAGGCCAGCCCTCCCCTTATATAGGGGCAGGGCTCAGTGTGGGATCCAGCATCCCACTGGCTGGCTCAGTTGTTTATCCCACTGTGGCCCCTCCCAGCTTCTTGGGCCAGCAGCTACTGGGGATAATTAAACCAAACCCAATCCAGGACAGACCACTTTCCATTCCTCACTTACAGAAGATAACTGAGTTGTTGAAAGCCAACCAGTTCTATTGAACCAGAAAAACAGAAGCCACATGTTGTGCCAGGCCAATCAGCACACACCCAAATTGAACCAGGGGCTCTTGGTCCCATGGCTCTGTCATCACTTTTAGTCTCTTGCATTTTACCTCATCTGCCCCAAGATCTCCTCCCATTACATCCTCACCCCTAAAATTGTCTTGCTCACTGCTCCAGCCATGCCATCAGCTGGTAATGATACTCGCTTTGCCACCACAAGAATTTGTGAATGCTGAAACAACGGCTGTTTCTAAGTAAGAACTGCCATGGGAGACTGAGAGCACAGACAGATGTTCCTTCTGCATTTTCTCTGGCTCCTGTGGGGCCAGGGAAGGTGTCCACATCTCTTGCTGTGGTATAAAGTCTGGTTTACCACACCACACCTCTTGGTGTGATATAAAGGGAAATTATTTGAAATGTCATTGGGGTAATGTAAATACAAAAACACCACCCTCATATGTCTCTTCAAGGCAAAAAAACCCCACATCTTTGGTGTTTGTTACTCAAAAGGAGGCAGCAGTGAGCCCTGGCAGCAAGTGGGCAAACCCCCTCCTGGGGTCCATCAAACACAGCATGACTAGCTGGTCAAGAGAGGGGATTTTCCTGCTGGATTCAGCATTGGTGCAGCCTCACCTCCAGTGCTGTGTCCAGTGCTGGGCCCCATCACTAGAGAAGGTTGTGAAGGCCCCTGAATGTGTCCAGAGGAGGGCAACAAAGCTGGTGACAGGTCTGGAAGGCATGTCCCGCGAGGAGCTGCTGTGGACTCTGGATTTGTCTAGTTTGGAGAAGAGGAGGCTGAGGGGCGACCTCATCATTCACTGCAGCCTCCGGAGGAGGGGATGTGGAAAGGGCGGTGTTGAGCTCTTCTCCCTGGGGTCCAGGGACAGAATGTCTGGGAATGGCTCAAAGCTGTGTCCCATCAGGGGAGGTTTAGGATGGACATGAGGAAGCATTTCTTTACTGAGAGAGTGGCCAACCATTGGAACAGGCTTCCTAGAGAGGAGGTCAACGCCCCAAGCCTGCCAGTGTTTAAGAGGCATTTGGACAATGCCCTTAATAACATGAAATAACTTTTGGACAGCCCTGAAGTGGTCAGGCAAAGTGACTAGAAGATTGTTGTAGGTCCCTTCCAACTCAACCGGTCTATTCCAACATTGCCATCAAAGATTAGAGTTTCCCTGCTAAGACTCTTAGTGGTAAGAAAAGACCATGCCAATGGGAGAAGGGGGAAGGATAGAGCAAAGCACACAAGATTGCATAGCTCAGAGATGTTTGGCCAAAGATCCTGCCACTAGGAGACATGGTACCATATCTGGTACCTCCTTCTGCAGTTAGTTTTGGTTTGCTGTGGCTGCAGCCTTAGCAGAGCAGCCCACAACCAGGAGACTAAAGCCAATGGGTAAAGCAAGGCAGGCTAAATTTCATCTAAGTGCCTCTGAGACTCACCAGGCATCAGCTGGTTTGAAACTTCGATGTTTTCTGGGTCCTTTCAGGGTTTTTTAGGGAAGAAAGAAGTTCTCTGAGTTGAAGTGTAAACATGTTTTTCAAAAGAAAGCAAAAGAAGGCTTAGAATCGGGGAGTTGAGTGGCAACAAGTGACCCTGTTGTTGCTGCTCAGAACACATCCTGCTGTTCTTCTCGTACTGGTTTATCCAGTCTGAGGTTTCATGGCTTTCTGCACCTTAGGCCAGATATCTGCTTGAAGCTCTAATTATTACACCTTGTGCCTGCAGGGCACGACTGAGTACAAAAGGGCCAAGCCTGAAAGCACAGGAAGAAGCAAATCTCTTGTTTGTAACGATTATCAGCAACTTATGAAAAACTTTTTTTTTTTTTTTTTTTTTTTAGGTAGAGCTGTGGATGTTTTCTAGGTGTAGAAATAATGAAAACTTAGGCTTTAGCTTCAGCAGCAATCCTGCGTTGTGGAGTTTTCGCTTGAGAGCGGAATGAAAAAAAAAGACCCACGTGGGACACAAATGGTATTTTGTGAGAGTAAAACATCCTGGAAGTGAGTGAGGAAGGATGTCAGGGGGGGAAATTACCAGCTATTAGGTATTCTCTGTAGCTGTGCTGCAGGCCAGCAGGTAGTGGGTGCCTTCCTGCAGTCCCATTTCAGTCGACAGACGTTTCCTTGGGAGTATTTTGTTAATTTTGAGCTGATGCTGTAGTCTATTGCCAAGTTGTTTTTCTTTTGAAGACAGATAGGTTACATGGGCCGGTGCCAAGAATCTGTCGAGCGAGCCTGTAGCACGCAAACTCTTCTAGAGATAAAACAAAGGCGAGAGAAGTAGGTCGTTCTGTTTTATTTGCTGAGCGGAGTCTGGTTTTGGTGGTACCAGCTCATATTGAACCCAGTAAGAGTACACACCTGAAAGCTCTGAGATGTGGTGGCTCCAGCCTTCGTGTTCTCACACGTGGGATCTGGTGTGCACTGAAAAGCCAGGGAGTTCACCGAAAATCACCTCAGGGGGGCATTCAGAAGAGTGTGGCCAGCAGGCTGAGGGAGGTTCTCCTCCTCCTCTGCTCTGCCCCAGGGAGGCCACCTCTGGAGTATTGTGTCCAGTCCTGGGCTCCCCAGTGCAAGAGACAAGGAGCTACTGGAGAGAGTCCAGTGCAGGCTGGGAAGATGCTGAGGGGCTGGAGCATCTCTGTGGCCAGGCCAGGCTGAGAGCCCTGGGGCTGTTCAGCTGCAGAAGAGC
>JANHGN010022646.1:83077-95181 GCA_024605025.1 Megaceryle maxima | reverse complement strand
AGAGCAAGGCCACTGCTGGAGCTTGTGCACCACACTGGGGGGTGCAGAAAGTGAAAGGCGGCACCTGCAGGGAGGAGCTGACAGGGCAGGTGACCCCAAACTGACCAGTGAGGGATTCCAGCCCACACACGTCATATTGGTATAAAGCTGAAGCATCCGAAGGGTCTATAGGGGCTTCCTACTCCCGGCTCTTCTCCTCTCTTGGGACTGCTTCCTAGAAGCACCCAAGGAGGACTCTGCCCGTTCTGCCTTCGATCCCAGTCGGTGTGTTCCTGAATCCGGTACCAGAATCCAGCTCCTGAGCACAGCTCCCATCTGCTGCAGGGCCCAGCCTGGGACCCCCAGTGCCTGCTCCACAGCACCAGTGGTGACGGTGATGTGATTACCATCAGGGGGTTGGGTTCCATACTGGTTTTGTGTAGATTTGTACATATTCTATTCTATTTTTATTATTATTATTCTCATTCAAGCTGTTGTAGTTTCCTTTTCTAATCACAAGTCCCTCTCCCTTATTCCTTTTCCCTTCCCCTTTGGGGAGGGAGGGGGGTTAACAGAGAGCATCTGTTAGGTCTAAGGGGGCTGCCCTGACCCTAAACCATGTTATGTGCATCGTACTCAGACTAGATTAAAAAGATGGATTTGCACCTAGATACCCAAATGATCTTACATGACTAGACAAATCCAGTAGGATGTCGCACTACACTTATTTTTGATACATGTAGGACAGTTAACAATTCTCAGAGCAGTAAAACTTCACCTGTTTGAGGAAAGTTTATTTTTTCTTAGAAAAGCAATGCCTTCAATTTCAAAATTAACACTAAAATTCAAAATGTGTTTTGAAGTGCTCTTAAATCAAGATACTGGTATTTACAAATTCGAAGCAAGTACAAAACATGACTTCATTCAATCTCCAGAGAGGATTTAGGAAGCATCTTGAAACAGATCATGGACTAGAACTTCCATTCCTTGGTGTAATAATAAAAACTGTTATCTATTGAGGGTTTTGTCTTTTTTTTTTTTTTCTTTTTTACATTTGGAAGATAATATGTCCCAAATCTGTGTACCTCATCTTTATTTATATCCAAGCTTCTGTGCATCCTTTATTTTATAGTGTGGCTCCTTTTGAAAGAAGTATGATAGAGAAAATTGTATCTTTTATACAAAAAAAAAAAAAAAAAAAAAAAGTCCTTCAGCTTGCCAAAGGTAAAGAACTGTAGATTTTATTTTATTTGACAGAGAGGAGGGGAACCTAAGTTCAACAAGGGCAAGTGTGGAGTCCTGCACCTGGGGAGGAGTAAGCCCCTGCATGAGTACAGGTTAGGGGTAGACCTTCTGGAGAGCAGCTCCATGGAGAAGGACCTGGGAGTGCTGGTAGACAACAGGTTAACCATAAGCCAGCAATGTGGTCTTGTAGCCAAGAAGGCTGAAGGTATTTTGGGGTGTATTAAGAAGAGTGTGGCCAACAGATCCAGGAAGGTTCTTCCCCATCTCTACTCTGTGCTAGTGAGACCACCTCCAGTATTGTAGCCAGTTCTGGTCTCCCCAGGTCAAGAGAAACAGGGAACTACTGGAGACAGTCCAACAGAGAGCTGTAAAGATGATTAGGGGGCTGGAGCATCTCTCTTATGAGGAAAGTCTGAGAGACCTGGGGTTGTTTAGCCTGGAGAAGTGAAGACTGAAAGGGGATCTTGCTTGTAAATGTCTAAAGAGTGGATGTCAGAAAGATGGGGCCAGACTCTTTTCAGTGGTGCCCAGCGACAGGACAAGGAGCAAATGGCACAAACTGGAACATGGGAAGTTTCACTTAAACATAAGAAGAAACTTTCCTGTGAAGGCTAAGGAGCACTGGAACAGTCTGCCCAGAGAGACTGTGGAGTCTCCTTCTATGGAGACTTTCAAAACTCACCTGGACGTGCTCCTGAGCAACCTGCTGTAGGTTAACCTGTTTTGGCAGTGGGGTTGGACTCAATGATCTCCAGAGGTTCCTTCCAACCCCTACCAATCTATGATTCTTTTATTCTGTGATAACTGCCTCAAAAACCAGTTTATTTTCCAGCACAGAGATTTTTTATATTCTTTGTCCGTTTTTCACTTTTTGTCATGGTATTGTTTTAGGATTTCCCATTTTCTAAAAAATCTGCATATTGCAGATAAGAAACTTTGCCCACACAAGATACCTCAAGGTGATGTTTCTCCTTTACAAGATATGCATAAATAATTGTGGGACAAATGCGATGAGCGGTTAAAGCATCATGACACCACGGAAATGTGACATTTTACATGGTAAGAGATAAAAAGAAGTACGCTCTTTGCCCTAAATAATACACATCAAAGACACATCAAAGACACATGGAGAACCCCTGGTCTTACATCTTGGTCACAGATCAGGCAAAGAAGAATCCAGATCTGCACCATCCCATTTTTGAGATACTCCAGCATGATCTGAGCAACAAGGAATTTATGTTTTCCGTGGCAGAAAGGGAGGTAGTAACTGACTAAGTGATGCCAAACTCAGGAGAATGTTGAAGCATGTCTCACCTTAAGTACTTGAATAATCACCTTGTAAGTCAAATGTTCATACAGAACTATGTAGACTCTCTGGTGCATGATATTTAGCATTTGGCCAAATGCATAAATTAAAACTAAATTCTCCTGGCTCTTCTAAGGACATCAGGAATTTTCTGTTCAAGGAAATATCATTTGTATATCACATAATCCTTTGATTGCCCCAAAGGCCATGCTAATTCAGAATGTGTCATCTTTTTAATAAATAAAATGATACAGGAAGGCTGCTTATGAATCCGCAGTGCAAGCACCATTGCATTTAGGTCACTGCTTTTACAGTGCCATTGTAATGGAAAAAGACTGTTCCCCAAGGTTTGAGAAGAACAATTGCTTTCCAAGACAATTCCCCTGCAAAGGCAATTGGAGTGCAGAATCTCTGTGCTGGTCTTTTTAAACCAAGTAGGGGTGCTCAGGAGCCTGCAAGTGCTGCCCAGGAGGCAGCTACGGCTGCTTTGCTACTACTCTGCTACTTTGGGAGATGGTGCTGGGGCTAGTACCGAGGACCTTTTGGCAATGCACAGCATGACCACCATTACTGATAGTGCTTAGGTGTGGGACTGTGGGGACCCTGTGGCCAGGGTGGATGTTAGCTGCCTAGGGATGCTCCAACTAAGGCTGCGAGCCCTGAGTGAACATGCCCAGAGGAAAGTTTTTTTCCTGGAGGAGAAAAAGCCTCAGAGGTACAGTACAGAGCATCACCCAAGGGGGATCCAGCCCAAGAACACAATTTTCCTGAGAATTTAATGGCCTTTTGAGCAAGACAAGTGCCTCTGACGGAAATTTGTTGGTAAGTTCATGAACAAGCACTCCCCACGCTGGTGACAGAGCCATCCCTAGCAGAGTGACAGCCACTTCCTCCTGCCCCCTGCACATCCTGCTTTAGGTTTCATTAAAATAACAGTAACCTTTAAACTCTTGTAAGAGTTAAAATAATTTCCAGCCCTTGAAAGATGTGGCATTACCTGTTGCTGAGACCAGAGACTTGTGCCTATGGCTGATGCAGCAGCAGTTTCTGCTTTTTACCCTTCCCTGCCCTCCTGCTTCTGCCTGAGCTGAAGGGACCACCTCTGTGAATGAAAGCCCACTTCTGTTTCCATCGCTGCTTATTACCAGCTGAGCTTCTCTGAAGACACAGGAGGAAGGCAAAACAACTTCAGCTACAATTGTACTTGTTACAGGGATTTTCAGAAACTTGAATGGCTGTTGCTTGACTCTATAAACTACACCCCGTTGCCAGCTTATAAATTACCAGCATTATTATACCTCTCCTTTCAACACTGACTATACTCTTTGCCTGCTGAAATGAAAATGGAAAAATAGGGGGAGGCACAAACACCATTTTCCAAGGCCAGTTCTCATGTTCTCAGGATTTCGTGCCCAATAGTTTTCTAGTCAGTGAGGCATTAAACTGCTGAGCTTTCAAGCCAGTAAATTGCAAAAATAATCTGCTGGTCCCTTCAGCACAGAAAGAAATCTGTCCAGCTGGACTGTTTCTACACATGCTGTCAGGCAGAGAAAGATGTCCACCAGTTGTCACCTCCTCCTTTGGCTTCTGAGGCGACACCCCATAATTCACCAAGTGTGCATAGATGTTGCTGGCACGCACGGCAGCACGAGCAGCAGGGAGGAAAGCAGGCACTACCAGAGGAAACAGACCATGACATGAGCACAGTTTAGCACCCTCCTGCATATGTGCATGCACACGCACATACATACATCGTGAAATATGAGAAAGAAGGGAGAAACTGGACGGCAGTGAAGCAGAGGGTGCTCAGGGAGAAGGGCCTTGACTGTTGTGGCTTCTTTTCAACCGCAAGGATTTAATGCAATGTTAATCTCTGGTGCTCTTGACATCCCTGATCACAATCTTCTGATTTCATCTGAGTCAGCATTTCCAGCACAAATGTTTCTTTTCTGTGGGAGAATGGATTCCACGGGAAAAAAAGAAAAAAAAAAAAAAAAAGGGTCCATCTCAGCTGGATACTGATTTTTATTCTCCAATTAATTAAAATAGAAAACTCTTTCCACCCTTGAATGATGGGAATGCAAAAAAGCTCAGGGATGGCTGAAGTTGTTTTAAATTCACTTCATTTCTGGCATTTAAGGGGAAATACATAAATGATCCACTTAAGTGTATCTGATAAGATACACTATTTGCAAGCAATTTCAAGTGAATTATCAGCCAGGTACCTGAGAATCAAATCCTTTGCTGATGATACCAGCAGCAAAGCTAATTTGGCTCAACAGCAGCAGGCAGCAGTCTCTATGTACGGCCACAACCTTGTGCTGTGATTATATCATATTCCCCCAGTTTACCCAGGCCTGAATAGAGCCAACACTTAACAAAATCCACCAGCACACCCTGAGGCCCCTAGCTTGTCTTGCCACCCAACCTGTCTCCACTAGCAGTAAGCTTGAGCTACCAGGCCTGTGTGTTGATGCACAAGGTGCAAGTGCTTGGGCTTCAGAAGAGAAACTGCAACACTTTGCTTGAAAACTCAGGGCAACTGTGTCAGCATCTTTGCAACTGCAACAACACTTACTCTCAAGTGTGACCAAAACTAGTATCTCAGGCTTTTAGATTGTTTTCCAAAGCAATATGCTTAATTCTGTAAGATTGTCATTGCTGTTGAAATAAACAGAATGTCAGGGGCTAATTTCAGAGTGGGCAATGTGTGGATACGCTGAGCTGTCAGAGGTAATGAGGCAGAATGGACCACTATGATTTTATCTACCCCAAATGTTTTTATCTGACTACTTCTCATGAAGTGTAAGTGCAAGGCAGTGAGGCTGAGTGTCTGTCTAGCTGTGACTCTGATCTCCTGCTTTGTCAGAGAGCTTGTGGAAGTGATTTTGGAGCTAAGGAATTACATCTCTACCAAGGGATATACTGCTTTTCTGCCTTGTTTTGGCTTTTTTTTTTTCCTGTATGTGACATGGCCCCATGCTCTTAGACAACAACAAATTTGTGCTGCATGTGAGAACCAGTGATCAGAGTGACACTTCATCTCTGAAACTTGACTTGGAAGTGTTTGCAAAATATCAATGGAAGGAGCAAATTATTGGGAATGTTATACAGTAACAGCAAAATACTTACACTTTTCTAAGCTGTAACCTCCTTCTTTGTTCCAAAACCTTTTGAGTAAATATAGTCAATCAGTCAACATGATTTTGTGCATGGTTGACCATGGGAGTCCAACTGCTAGAAAATGTGTGTGGTAAGTGGTAGCTCTGTATACGGTAAAGTTATCACTAAAAAGAGTCATGGAAAAAAATGTCCAAATATGTATTTATTATCCTGAAAACTCTATTTATTACAATGTATCTACTGTACAGTTCAGTGTTGGTTTAGAATGCCTGTGTAAGTAGGATTTAAAGCCACATGGAAAAAAAAAAAAAGTTCAAACAAGACAAAAATAGTGAATTTAGAGAATACTTTTGGAATGTAAAGTCATCATTTCTCCCTTCAAGCTGTGACTGCTCATGGCCTGCTGGAACAGACTAGTAACCTGAAAGATTAAAACAAAAGAAGTACTTGAAATGTGTATTTGAACACTTGGGGTAAGCTGTCTTTTGTGCCAAGTTTTCTTTCACATATGCTGCATGAGAATTGATTGGCTTTGTGATTTTTATCCTAGCTGAAACAAATGCACATGTTGTTCTTATTTGTATGAATGGCTAATCCATTATAATATGCTGTTTTGACACATGTTCATGACTTTTGCAAGTTAATAGAGGTGATTAACATCTGTCATGCCTTTCCTTCAGCACTTTTTTCTTTATACTGGCTTATATTAAGGATAACAGGGAAGTGTATCCTTGTGCCAGTGTTAATGATGTGGAATTTTTTGAGGCCTGATATGCATCAACTTGGTACATTACCAGTAACCCCAACATGCATCCCTTTTGGAATGACCCTCTACAGAATCATCAGTGTATGAAATTCCTTTAGGCTTTTAGTCTCACTGCCTCGGTTTGCCCCCAGAATGCTGCCTTCTGGAACTCTCTGTGTGAAGGTTAGGACGAGGACAACCTTTTGGTACAAGTAATAGGGAGATTTGTGGTGATTCCGCAGTATTTTTTCTTGCCACAAGGCAAGGGTCAATCAGGCATAAAGTGGCAGCTAGCTACATTTCTTTCCTGCTTTATTTGTACATGTCTAAACCATTTCTCTGGTTATTAGCTGTCTTCTCTGAAAATAAACAGATAGCTTAACAAATCTCCTGCAAGTTGGCCCATTAGCCATTAGAAAGAACCAAAGGAAAAAAAAATCACTTGGCCTAACCTTGCACACCTAATTTTGGTGTCATTGCCAGATTCAGAACAGGATCCTAAAGTGGAAGCTGTGAATCATCAGTTGGAGGAGCATCTGTCAGTCCACTGATTACAGTAGGATCCTATGAAGAGTAACCTTGGGCAAGACATAGGTTTCAACTCTAAAGAAGTCAATACTTCTGTTGAATTTAAACCCAAATTCCAAAACCTGTAATCAAGATGTTCTTAGGAGAAGTGGATAATCTTGTGCTCCAAGAGATTGGAGAACATCAAAATAAAAGTAATCAAACTCTAAGCTTTGGGGGGAAAAAAAAATCCTCCTAATGGAAACTGAATATTTTTCTGATTGTTTCCATCTGTACTACACACTGGCTATCCCATGTGATTGTAACCGATTAGAAGGGAGGAGGAAAACAATTTTCCAGAATTATTATGCTGCACTCATGCAGTAAGTACTTTCTGGTTCACAATTACTTTGTATGTAAAAGCCAGGTCCTTCTACAGTATTTGTATGGAAAGAGTTATCTAAAGAGAGGCTGTGTACAGTGTGGCTGCCAAGGTGCTGACCACATGAATACCCGTGACATAGATTTGGCAAGAATGAGATTAGCCTTGTTATCTTGGCCAAACTCCAGAATAAGCAGCTAAAGTTGGACAACCTAATTTTCTCTCAGTTTCATCAGGAGATACTAAGTGTGATGCTACTGCTTTATATTTTAGGCAGTTGTTCTCATTATAGAAGGGGGATATAGAATACTGCCCTCTTGACATCACATTTAGTCTAGCTGTCCAGAAGTAGAAATGACAATTAATCATACAGGTCAATCGCACCATCACTTGGGTCTTCTGATTCTTTCCTAGTGCTGCTTAATAGCTGCTTCCTCCCAGTCAGGCAAGGGGAATGTGACTATACCCTCAGCAGGCTTCAGTCAGAATACCTTCTATTAACTTCAGCAAATTTCCTGCTTGCTTTACTGAGAGGGTCTAAGGAAAAGTTTGTCCTGGGACCATTAAGTCTGAAAAGTAGTATGAAGTGTACTGAAACTCATAATGATATAATACACACTGCTAGATCAGAGGTCTCCATTAAAAGATTTCCTGGTGCTGTTGGGAAGCATATGGCATCCTCTCTTCTCATTGCAGGGCGAGTCCTGCAGCAAAGAACAAAGGTCAAAAAGAGCTAAGTAGCTGCGACTGACAATTAGAAACTGTTACTGTCATGGTAGGAGGCACTAGATGTCTACAAGAGAGGTCTGGGTTCCTTTAGGCAAAAGGTCTGTTCCAAAAGTACACCCTACACATGCCTTTGTGCAGGCAAAGACTTCACGCTAACAGCACATGCTATTGACACTGTTAGCTCTTTTAGGGGAGCTGCTGGATAAATGGAGCTGGGCATGAACAAGGGAGACTCTGCGTTGGTCTCTGATTAGAATCAGTACTTGAGACAATGCTGGTCTCACAAAGCAAGCATTGGCATGAAGTTAGGATTCCTAGGAGATGGAAATGACTTTTTCTCCCAGGGCTACCACTCCCATTAACTGAAGACATGAGACCCCCCCACTTGCTACAAATTCAACTTGATATCAGACTCATTACTCAAGTTCCCTTCATTCAGGCAGTGTGACAGGCAGCAGAATAATGGCCAAACATCAGGCGATGGGTATAGCACCCTGCAGCTAGGATCCAGAAGTCACTAGCCAGTCTCTCTATATAAACAAAATCCTGCTAAAATACAGTATCACGCGTTTGCTGATGAGCTACATAGATGACTGTATACATTACATACATATGCACAGCAGCCACTATGCTGCTAAAGCTAAAGGGCTGGTTAGGTTGTAGACCCCTTGCTTTCATTGACCTATCAATATTCACAGTACTCACCATTATTCAGCATCTTTGCTTAATGAAGAGTCTGTAGTAGCTGACAGGTTTCCCACGTGCCATTTTCCCAAGCAGCAAAGCCCCAGTTTATGTCCCAGCTGGTTTTGTAATGAGCTGGGGGTTTGTGAGTAAATAAAACAGCGATTAAAACCCAAATCTGGACTATTTGAAAACCAGGCTGCTATTTCTTGCAGTTACATCATAGCACAGGACAGCCTTGTGCCTGGCATTGGCAGTCGCTTTCTGTAGGTCCCTCTGCTCTGGGGGACGAGCACTCATTTCAAGGCAGGTGAGCAATGGCTCTGAGATCTCCTCCCACTAAGAGCTCCCGAAGGGAAGTGCAGTGCTCTTGCCAAGCCTCCTGCTCCAACCTCACACCAGAACCTGAGCAGGCTTTTGGAAATCAGCCCACACTTGAGGTGAGCTCTGCAACACTGCTGTGTGCTGATGAGTACCCTGGGCTCAGCATCTAGAAAAGCAGGGGGAAAACTCAGTAAAATGGTATCATGCAAGATTCACTGTTCTGTATGGTTGAGTTAAGCTTCACTTTGACAGGGAATTTGTTTGGATGTCATGCCTGAAAGATACAGCAGTATAAGTTCATGTGAACCAAAGTGATAAAAAAACCCAAAAAGGATTCGGTTTTAGCGTTAATCATAATGTGTCACAATTTAGCATGAAACTTGCCTGGACTCCCTCTGACATGAAACTAGGTATTTAAAAATACCTAAATCTGTCTTTTAAATGCATGTTGTAAAGACTTAGAAATGGTCCTAAAACACAGTGTGTTATAAGCTTACAGTAAAAAATAATTCTGGTTTAATTGTAGGTATTTCTTAATCTTAATTCAGTCTATACTCAGTCAAGGTCTTCATTGGTGTCAGTGGGAATTGTCCTGAAAAATGCTTTTACAAAACCTGTAAAGGATGTTGTATTTGATTCATTTTTAATTACACCCACCCTAAAAAAAAAAACAAAAAACCAAATAAAACCAAACCAAAAAAAGAAACCCAAACCCACAACTCTATTAATTTCATCTTTGCTTGAGTCATGTGTTGTAATTCTTAGTACTTCTCAATGCTGCTTAAACAGGGATTTAGATGAAAGTGCTTTGTGGAATATGGCTTTTGTTAGAGCTGGTAGAGTCACTGAAATTCCATTCTTTCAATTTTAAATCTGACATTTCTTTGCAGGCTAATACAAAGTACCAATACATACATGCAAATACAATAAAAAAAAAAAAAGTCACCCAAAAAAATCCCACCAAAACACCACCAAAACCCAATGCAGGCAAAAGAGCTGGATTGTAGATTAATTAATAATTACTTAAGAAAAATGTCACAGAGCAGCCCTGTCAGTTTATGTCCATTTAAGTTCCCACCCATTTTAATTCATATATTTTATTTGCTGTTCAAGCTCTATCCATTTTTTTCCTATTTAATTAAATAGAATATTTTCTTCCAGTGTGTTCCATGTGCCAAAAAATAATGAAAGCCAAAGCTTTTCCAGCCATGGACGAACAGACTCCATCTTCAATGGGATAAATTCACCCATTCTAGCAGCCTTCCAGTACTTAAAGGGGGGCTACAGGAAAGATGGGGAGGGACTCTTTATCGGGGAGCATAGTGATGCAATGAGGGGTAATGGTATTAAACGGAAAGAAGGTAGATTTAGATTAAATATTAAGAAGAAATTCTTCACTGTGAGGATGGTGAGGCACAAGAACAGGTTGCTCGGAGAAGTTGTGGATGCCCTCTCCTGGAAGTGCCTAATGCCAGTTAGGATGGGGCTTTGGAAAGCCTGGTCTACTGGGAGGGGTCCCTACCCATGACAGGAGAGTTGGAATTAGATTTTCCTTATGGTTTCTTCCAACTCAAACCATTCTATCATTCTATGAAGTTACACTACACATAAATGTTATCCAATATACAAAGCAACGTTGCCTTGGTGTCATCAGTTCTAAGTGGTTCTGGGGGCAACAGCTGCATGCTCAAATCCTTCCCTTTCAGGTCACAGATCTGGCATGATTTAAATAAACTATGTCCAAAATATGGTAGGCCAATTTTTTATTTGACATTCCTTTGTCATTATGTTATGCTACATTTATTGGTAAAACAAATATCACACTTTTCTGAGATTTAGATACTGCTGTACTGCATATCTTATCTCCTGCTTTGATATTCCTTGGTTCACACTATGTTTCCTTGTAGCTGTTGGAAACCTCAGATGACTGGTGAGAGAAATCTGCTGCCTGCCTTATTTTTCTTTTAACAGTGAAATTATATTCACTTTTAATACATCACTTTTTATGTGAAAAGGCAATTCCAAGTGATGAAGATCCCACCAAGGATCCCACCAAGCTGTCTCCTCTTAACACAGATCTGGCCCAGCTTCCTCGAGCTCTCCTCAGAAGTCCTATGCTACGGTCCACAACCAGTTTGGTGGCCTTTGCCAGACTGGATCCAGGATGTCCATGTCTCTCTTGTACCAGGGAGGCTGGAACTGGACCCAGCAATCCAGGTGTGCTCTCACCAGTGCTCAGCAGAGACAGAGGATCACCTCCCTCGACCTGCTGCTGATGCAGCTCCGGATGAGGTTGATACATACATGGGCAACTATAGAAGGCAAAGAACCTATCACACTGTTCATTGCACAGGTAAAATAACTAAGCAAGGGCAAAAAAGCAGGGGTCAAAAATTACACCAACAACAAGACAAGGCAGGATTTCTGGAAACAGAAACAAAAATGCTTTTTACAGAAGAATGCATTTGGAAAACCACTAACTCACTTCAGAAAAAGAGCAGTGATGTGTAAGAGGAATGATGTGATGAGACTGAGATACGCACCGATTTTGTTCTGATTTCAACTTGATAAAAATCAGAAGATGGAGGAGCGATACTGTAACGAAGCAGAGTCAATGTTCTGCAAAACAGTGCAGATCAGAATCACTGTAGCTGCAAAATTTGTAGTAGTTCACATAGCAAATAAAGGCCAGAATCTTAAGGAGCAAATTTAGAACAAAAGTATATAAAGCAAACATGACAAATGAAGAAGCAAAATATCTTTTCTATCTGCAAACAAGAAACACACACTATTTATCTCATGACTTTTACCTGGAAGTACCACAATTTCATCTGCTTCTTTCCTGCTTTCATGCCATTCAAGTGGTTATAGTGTTTTCATTAAAAAGGTATTCACAACAAAAAAATACACAATGAATTAAAATGATCTTTCTCAAATTGCTGAGACTTACAGATACCTTATAATATTTGTTCTTCATTCATGCAGATAACCTTCAGGAGGGATTGTCCTGGTTTGAGTGAGAACAGAACTAATTCTGTTCAGTGATTTTACTTTTCAGCTCAGTTCTTCCAACTCACTGC
>JANHGN010022646.1:63109-80599 GCA_024605025.1 Megaceryle maxima | reverse complement strand
GAAAGAAAGAAAGAAAGAAAGAAAGAAAGAAAGAAAGAAAGAAAGAAAGAAAGAAAGAAAGAAAGAAAGAAAGATGGGGAAGGG
The DNA here is from genome assembly GCA_024605025.1 of Megaceryle maxima. Classification (NCBI taxonomy): domain Eukaryota; kingdom Metazoa; phylum Chordata; class Aves; order Coraciiformes; family Cerylidae; genus Megaceryle; species Megaceryle maxima. The sequence goes on along the minus strand of JANHGN010022646.1, from coordinate 80,515 downwards.
AATGGAAGGGAAAGGGAGTTAGGTAAGGCAGGAGGGGGAGAGACTTTAACTTCAGTGATGTAGTCAGTGAGTTTAGCTTTTAAATCAAAATGACTAGGATTTTCTAGACTAGTGTTTGTATAAACATTCAGAAAGATATTTGTGTTTGTGTGTACTTCAGAAGTCCCCAAAAGGATTATAAGAAAATAATTTATATGTTATTGAACCAGACATTTTCATGTCTCCACAGACTCTCAGATGATTCATGTCCTTTCTTAATGACAATAATACAGTAGGCTTTGGCCACTAGCGAGCAGAGCTGGCTTGGGTTGGTGACCTAGAGATGAAATGTTTACTGCCGATCTCCTGGGCAACCATCTCCCCCTACAGGCACCTTTAAATAAATCCTCCTTATTTTGAGAAGACCCTTTGGAAATATGCCGTTTGATGCTATTGAGAAAACTTCCCAAAATCCTTTTGTTTAAGGCTTGTTTTCATAAGTATTTTGTGTAAGACAGGCAAAGTTTTCTTGCCTTAAATTTTAAGTAACTTGCAGATCTTAACATAGTTTTCTTCCTTCCATTTCTCAATGTCTTATGCCGTAGCCTGTGGCATGGCACTTTGCCCATGAGCATTCCTGCATTAGACACTGCTTAGGCGCATGAATCCCAGCTGTCATCTCTGCTCCAGGGAGGAACCAAAAATGCATTACCTCTCTCAGTCCAGCTTTCTCTTCCACATTGCCTTCCACACCCCAGGTACCCATACCTCTGCAAACCCCCTATTAAAAGTGAATTCTAAGAGGAAGAAAAAAAACATGATGGAAATAGAAAACTGGTCCTGATCTAAGCTACTAAATACAATTTTAAATGAGGGAGAATGAGAGTAAATTGCTTTACCATAGCCCAGCATGCATATGCAGCATTTATGTGTAGAAACAGAGAAGATAGAACCTGAGACAAAGCTGTGTTCTTGGAAATCAGCTAATAATCTCCATATTTAATATTCCCAGAAGGCAATGCTTAATATTCCCATTGATTTCAAAGACATGCCCATCTGTTTGCGAAACTATCATATAAAAACAATGGTTCCAGTTCCCAATGTCTTACTCAGGCCTTTGTGAAACCACTTACTGGAATTTTTATCTGTGTTAGGAATTCAAAACAAGGCACAATAAATAAGTTATAATTCAAATTTTAATATGATGAAACACTCAGAATGAAAGTTGAGTCTAGGTTTTTTTATTATCTTTGTAACTTTCTGTTCTAAGAGGAGATCCCTGCTGACAACATGTAATTTCTCTCTTTACAGCTCCATACATGCAGGGTCAGTTATGTCACTCTACCTTCAATTTTTTTACCAGTTTGTATCTCTTAAAGACATGGATGAAATACTTAACTAAATGCAGACTCAGGTACCTTATGTTTTGAATTTCAACTGCAATTTTAGTAAGTTTGCATCCTGCCAAGAAAAGAACAAAGTGAAACAGCAAATTTTATATATATATATATATAGGGGCAATCTACTCAGAGCTTTGTCTTCTCTTTAGTCGTCTGATCCACAGATGCCTAAAACTGACCACTGTAACTCAGTGTGTCTATGGCAAGGGCATTGGCAGTGCTCATTCTGCCATGTGCAACAAGTTCATCCCTTGGTGGAGGAGATAAGACACTTTCCCTTTAGGCTCCAGACCTTGACTCCCCTTGCACTTGTCTTGCCAGTTCATGACCTGTGGTCTAGTCTCATCACACCAGTGCACCAGACTTACCCATGGCCACCTCTCTCTGTACAAGTCAAGCTTGTCAGGGCCAGTGCAGCTTGACAGCCAGTCATGAACATAACAGCTCCATGCTTAGAGGATTTGATGCCTGAAAATCTAAAGAATTTATATGACTTTCATTACTGGAGCAGACTGCACACCCCTCGTGTCTGAAGAAACCAGTGTCTCTCTTTGAGGATATTTAAACTAGAGGGAAAGGGAAAGAAAAGCTCTCACTTTTCCATCACTTTCTTTACGAGACTGGTGCAGACTCCCATGGGGAGGGCAGAGAGATCTCTACTCTTCTAAGCATCTGGGTAACCTGGCACTGCTTCCTTGCAGCTGGAGGCAGAAAACACAAAGATTTCTGAACTCACTGATTTACCAACCAAGGTTATAAACATTGCTGCTCTAACTGGCAAGTGTTTGTGTCCTATGGTGAGTAGTAACTCAGAGGGACCAGGCAGTAAGGGAACCAGCAGGATTGAGCTGAATGGTCTGATGGTCTAGAGCAAGCAATGTTTTGCTTTGTTGCCTGCGAGTCATGACCAGGGAGAGCCACTGGTGGTCTAATCTTCCTAGAAATCTCCATATGCATCTTTAGAAAGTGAGCAGTGATCTTCACCAGCAGCAGTATTTGCCAGAAATACATGGACAACACAGATATCTTTGTGGCTTCTTTCTGCATATGAGGGGAGCCATCAGCACTGTAGAGGTTCTGTTGCAGTTTGGAAGCTCCACTCAAGGGGTTATGAGCCAGCAGTGCTCTGGAGAAGATGATTTTTAGAATCTGAATTGGATTTCTTTTTCTTTTTTTTTTTTTTTTAGCCAAATCCCAGTACTAAAAAGAGAGAAAAAATGTGAGTTCCAGAGTGTGCAACCCTGTTGTGAGCAAATATCAGAGAAGGCAAACAGCATCTGAGATAAGGGTCTTCCCTAAGTTATGTGGGAAGTTACATAAGAGATGCTGCAAACAACCCTTGTGCAGTCTCAGGCTTATGGTCATTTCAGCAGAACTGTTCTCTTAGGATGGTGTTTCACAGATTCCACTACAGAGGGACATGGACTCTAATCCCACCTGCTTTTTGTTGTTGTGACTCATTTGCTGAATTATCAGGCGCCTCTCTGGTAGAACTGGAAACACAAAGAATTCGGTGCCTCCTGTAATGTTATTGTGATAAAGCAGCCGTATCTTTAATTCACATGCCTTCACTGCTGACAAATTTTACAACAGACTGTGACAGACTTGGGTGCAGAATTGAGCTTTTCAATGACAACACAACAGAGTCCTCCAGTGAGTCCCTAGAACCTTTCTACAAGTGATTCAGACAATACAAACCTGTTTAACCTGTCCTGCTGCTGAGCATTGTCTGTGCTGGATGTTCTGGAATAGGCAAATTCATGTGTTGAGGACCTAATGCCTTTGATATAGAGTATTGAAATGGAGATGTGTGGAATACATTTTTAAAAAGTAGATATTTTTTATCATTAGCTGCAGAAGGATCATTTCCATAGTTCAAGGTGACCAATTTCTGGGCAAATTGCAATCCTTGATCAAGGTCTCATTTTGAATGAGAAGATCTGTCAAAATCAGAGGAAAGGACTTTTGCTGATGCTGCTGAAAGGAGAGAGTAGGGGACAGAGAGTAAGGATGATATGGGGAGTCCTGAACAGTATTAAAATGAAGAAGACTGCCAGATTGTTGATCAAGAAAACGAAGAATAATACGGGAAGAAACTTCCACAAAGAAATTGTACAGGAATCTGAAATGCTAGGGATGAATGGATGGACTGCAGACAATTTTTCAGATTGACATGCCCATTTTCATACACGGCAGCATGTCCTGAGGTAAAAAGAAAGATGAAAACCAAGGAAAACATGGCTTGTTAGTGGGAGTAATAGGAGTTACTAGAGCGAGATGGCAGTAATACAGCAGCACAATAAGGATTTTGAAATGATGAAATTACTTTGCCATAGCAAAGAGCCACAGCATGTGTTGGGATACCATCCCTGAAGAAAAGCAATGGATTTTACATTTGAGAGGAGAGCCAGGTATTTCATTAAACTGCCTGTGTATATCACGATCAGATGAGGAATTGCACAACTTACAGCTTGCTCCAAGCCACATGTGAAGAGACTGGGGCAATGGCTGTTGGCTTGGGTTGTTAAGATATCACGTACTTGATTGCTCAACAATGCAGTTATAATTAGAAGAGTAAAGACAACTTTATGGAACAATTTAAGGGTTTTGTTCTCCCCAATGGGATGGTGAGAACTGACAAAGCAGAGCTTGGTGGCCTCCTTGCAATTTTTCTCACAGGGCATTCTTGTATAGTCTGTTACAGGCCTGGTGTGGAACTACAGGGCCTTTAAAGACAACTTCACAGACCCACCATGGACAGGTGAATCTCAAAGACAGTGATGGAAAGGAGGAAAAGAAGGTTTAATTTTGACTATGAGACTTGGAATCAGTCACATTCACAAAGAACTTCTCTGATCAGGCAACTCATCAGGGATCTCTAAGGATGAAAGACAGATGAGGGATATTAAATCAGCTGCATTAGCAACAAATCTTCTTTTCCGCGATTGCTTTTCCCTTTTTGAGCAGCATTACAGGTTTTTCAGATTTTGGTAAGTAAAGAGCAGAGCTAATTTGGGGAGCTACTAGAAGAAAGGAAGACCTAGCAAGAAAAAAGCACAATTCTGGAGAATCATCTTCGTTGTCAACCCTCAGAACTCAAAAGCCAAGATGAAAGCTGTAAAATGCAGATTTTCATTTTAGGTGGAAGGCTGGGAAAAACAGCACAGAAATCTTCCTGTCCCAGCTGTATGAATATGGATGAGTCCTCGACAGCAGCAGATGCTAATTGTAATTGCTAAGAATATTTCCAAGATGGAAACAGGAAGAATAGACTTTGTTCTCACCTGGTTGTCCAGCCATAGTATTTGTGTATTAAAACTATAAGGTTCTGCCAATCTGGCTTGATCTTCCATCCCCATGTATTTTATTACATGCTTGTGGATTTCTTTGTATGTAGACTGTTGTAAGTGGCTGAAGAGAAGGCAATACCAAAACCTTCCAGGGTGAAATAGGATTATCTTGGGTACCTATTAGCACACACTCTCTCTGCATCCAGTAGGCATAGAAAGGTTCTGTGGGGTCCCCAAGGAGGAAAAGGGTGTATGATCCATCACTGCAGATGCCATGGGTTTTCCAGAGAGGGGGAAAGGCTGCTGAGTAGCTTTGGAAAGAGCAGGGTGCTCCTGGAGACCCTACTTATCTCCAGAATGGATCCTAGAGTTGTAGTAATATAAAACTGGAAAGTACCACAGGGGATTTTCTATGACCTCCCTTTACTCAGAGGTAAATTTGCTGAATGGAAGGAAGGTTTATCTTATTTGCTTTTGAAAATCTTCACTGGAGGAAACCCTCTACTCTCCCTAGGCTGCCCATGACACTTTCAGTATTTCTTTAATAATAAATGCCTTTTCCTAACACGTAACTTAAACACCCTTTACTTAAAATTAATCTGCTTATTTCTTGTCCTAAGACTAGTGGACATAGTGAACAATAAATTAATCTTCTCTATAGCTGTTTGCATATTAGAAAACTGTCATTGTGTCTTCCCTCATTCTTGTCTATTCCAGACTAAGCAAACTCACTTCCTCTGACCTTTCTCATAGGTCAAATTTCCCTAACCTCAGCTCCTTCTTCCTTCTATTCTTCTTACTACATGATTCACATGGGGTAGTGTCCTGAGGCCCCAAGGTCCCTTCATTTCCCTGGGTGAAGCCTGGACTACTGAGGTCTCACCAGAGGAAGGGTAGACAATATCCTCCTAAATTTTGCAAATAAAAGTTCTGAAGTTACACTCCAGAAATCTTCCTTCTTTGCAGTTACACTGTTCATCTACAATAAATAAAACCAAAATGTAAAGGATCTTGGTGAACTATCCTCAGACTGGGCTGTAACTTCATAATATATATTGGTTACATTAATATTTTATGACTAATCTTCAGCTGTAATTCAGGAACTGAATTGTACTGTGAAAATATTTTTGCTTCCCGATGGAGCAAGATGGTAGAGTGACAGAGATAAACCTGCAGTACTTTCACAAAGTCAGTTGATGTTGCATTACTTTATATTTTTACAGCTTCCTATACACCACCATGGTAAACCTGCTGCCTGAATTTGCAGAGCTTTGGATTGTTTTTCCTCGGGTTCTCTCCAGCAGTACATGTAACACAGTAAAGAGAATTACAATCTGGCAGTAAGGCAAGGAAAGGCATTCAGCTTGGACTTTAATTTTCAGAAAGTTCATGTGTCAAAGAGTAAGAAATGGCCGCTCATCTTTCAGAGTAGCCGTGGAAAAAGAAAAGGATTTCTACAGAGAAAAGCCCATACAGAGGTTCTTGCCCTTCTGCAGCTCACCAGGCTACTTTTACAGGGGGCTTTTTTTACTAGAGGTTTCTCTATTGGAAAAATTCAGGCAATTGTGCTCTACCACAGGGAGCAAGTTCAAGAAATAGCTATAGTGAAAGATCCTCAAGGAATATTTTTCAGATCATCAGGCAGTCTTGTATTGATTACATGGCTGTCTCAGTGGGGCATTTTGTGCATTCAAAATAACAGCATTCTCTGTAAGTGCAGGGATAATAGTGACAGACGTTTTTAAGGCAAACTGTTTACCAGAAACAGCCTATGAGAAAAGCAAATAATAGACAAGACTGTCCCTCAGGCAGCTGCTGTGGATTGAAAGAGACTGAGAAGGTTTTTTTTGATTTCCAAACTTGTAACTTCTTAACTTTTTGAGACCTCACAGGACACCTTGTCTTCTCATTCAGTGAAAGGCATTTTTGACAAGTACTTTGTTTCAGATTGTCATAGTTGGCACAGAATTGATCTTACCTATGGCCTTGCTGTTACAGTTCAAGCTGGTTGTTCAGTTATTGGCTAGCAAAGCATGGCAAAATGACAGATCTGAAAAGGTTGGTAGACACAAGAGCAAAGAAAGAGAAAAAAAAGCTTTTTTTTCAGTCTCCATGTGAAAACAGAAAGGGTTTGACCCGCTGTAGTGTCCATAGCTGTAGTTTCATTTTGGACATTTTCATTCCTTGAATATGAAAAAGAGGGAGGGAGAGAGAAGAGAGAAATACTGTGTGCAGATCCCCCTACAGTAGGAAAGACCCCAGAAAGGCCTGCTCCAAAGCAGCATATTAAAATCCACAGGATGCTCCCCATTTACACCCTGTTGATGCTGGGTCGTGTCCTGAGCACACAGATACGGGGATTTACTTAATGTGTGAACTGCAAAATCTCAAACACCACCATAAATTAACTAGCTCTAGCAATACATCACCAAGATGGAGGAAGCAGGGGTTTTATCTGTTGTTCATGATTAGTTGTGTTGAGGACCTGTAGTAATCTCAGGTTTAACTCTACAGCATTGAAACCAATAGCAGAGTCATTGCTCTTAGTAATAAGGGAGGAGCAGAATGATTCTTCCACAATTCTGTACTTGGACAAAGCCCATATTAAAGAAAAACATTAAACAGGATGGAAGAGGACAGCCTGAAAGTTGTAAATTATCAAGTCCCATTTAAGCTCCTGCACAATTGCTTTGTATTAGAAGCACCTTCTGGAAGCTCAGGCATTTGTGACCTAATACATAAAGGCCTTCATTTAAAAGACACAAAAGTTGAGAGACTGAAAGAAAAGCATTCAGCAATGAGATGTATAGTTTTGTCCTCTGCATAAGTTACTTTAGGAAAAGCAAACTCATGCTGTGTCATGAGTTATCTTCATTTTGAAGATGAAGACATTTCCCATAGTTTTCTACATTGGCCTTTTATATGTGTATCATAATGTTTCTCATAAGCATTAATGAAAAGTTGCCTCCTGATGTCCCCCTAAAGATGCCAGCATACCTGGTAGGACCCCATTAACCAAAATTCTGATGCATTTTGCTGAAATCCCATGTGTACACCAACACTCTCTTGTCAGACATACACATTTGCAGGTAGAACAACGAAGATGTGAGGCTGAGTTTCAATGCTAGACTCTGGTTTCCTTCTGCACTCATGAAATTTGCACAAAGGAAACAGTTCAGACTAGTGAGTGAGACAGTTTTGCTTTGACCAGGGATATATTACACTTACTAAGATTTAAGGTAACGTTATTGTGAGTCATTTAACACCTACAGATTTAAAACAGGGTATGAAGGGACTACGAAGCTTTTGTGCTTTTTGAAAATGCAGTCCCTAGCCTTTTCTCCACAAAGAAACACAATGAAAATATAAATTATACCCCCCAGGGAGAGGCGTAAACAAAGAAATGGGAATAAAGTATTAATTACAATGGTAACATTAAAAGATAATTAGTGTTTATAAATCAAGGGTGAGGCTTCACGACTGGCTTAGCCCAGTCTATGAGAAAACCTGTGCCAAAGCCATGGTCCCTCCTTCACTACCTCCTGATGCACATGTCCCCACGTCCCTTTACTGACTATAGCAATCTTGGGATCACACACCAACTTGGATCAGCTAGATAAGCAAAAGGAAAGTGAGAATAAGAAATATCCCTAACACACCTCCTGCCTACCTAGTGGTGTATGAGGAAAAGCTGCAGGAGCTTAAATGAAAGCAGGAAGATGGAGAAAATGTTGAACACTTTGGGCAAATTACTTCAGCTGATACAGATCTAACACCAGTACATTCAAGTATATTTGTAGCAACTGAAGCTGATAAAAATCAGCCATTGTTGTCAAATCACTTCTGCAGCTAATCTCCAGTAACCACTGTCTTCATCAGAGCCTTTATTTCACATGCTTCTACACATGGTGATGTGTTTCTTACCTAATAGCGATGCTTTTCCAAGCTGACTGAGAAAGCAGCATTGGATTATTTGTCACTGAAATGACTATAACCATAGCACGCTAACCATGAGTCATTCAGCCTAATATCTAAGTTAGTCACCCAGATCCCCTTGTAGTCATCAAAGAGACAAGATAGACAGCTTCAGATTTGTTTTTAAGATAGGGGGAATAAATCCACTTGGGGCTGCCAGTCCTCTCCATGTGTCATGACTCCAGTCTGCTTAGATTTTATGTCTTTCTGGACATCATAGGTCAAAAAGTCCAAAAAGTTATGCTCAGCTTCCAAATAAGAAGTACGTGGTAGTTTTGGTTTGGTTTGGTTTTTAAAAGAAGCTTTGTTAAAAGAATCTAGAAGATGCAGCTAAGAATGTGAGGGGGATAATAGTGAAGGACTACGTGCTGAAATCTTGCTATTGTTTCCTCACTTGTCGTATATTAGGTCAGCCTTGAAAAAGGTTAAAGGGAAATGATGTGATTAAATTGCAAAAGAAGGTGCTTTACTAGACACAAGATAGTTTTCACAAAGATGAAGTTGTATCCAGGCAAAGAACATGTAAAATATTATGCATTCTAGCATATTGAATATAAAAACATAAGTAAGCCAAAAGAGAGCAAGAAGCAAGTGCTGAAAGAATCAAAACCAGGATTAAACTCTTCCAGCACAGCAGGAAGGAGTAAAATGCCCTCTGGAGAGTCCAGAAGGCTAAAGTGATGATCACTCAGAGAAGTTAAATGCCATAACATTTTGGAAAAGGATATGTGGAATCTGGAAAAGAGCAATAAAGACGATAAAGACAAGAAACATCTTCTACATGAAGAACAACTGAGTAACAGCAGAAGTCTTCAGTCTGGAAAAAGAGACAACTTGAGTGAGATATGATAGATGTCTACAAAATCGTGAGTGGCCTGAAGAAGATGCTTAGGAATTAACTTCTTCCTGTCTCTTCCAATACATGACCTAGGAACCATCAGACAAAGGCATTAGACCCAGTTTTGGAGCTAATAAGCTAATGAGATTGTTGTTCATGCAACACAGACCCATAGGTTTTCTTGTCAAAGGAAAGAGTTCACATGGGCTCAAAGACAGACTGGACAAGTAGTTGGAGGAGGATTTGTCAAAGGTAACCAAATAGACAAACAGCATCAGATCCCCAGAAATTCTCCTCACCCAAAAGACACTGAACGTGGCAGAGGACTTAAAGAGGGAAGAATCATACATTCTTGTCCTGTCCTTATCTGCCCTTAATCATACATTTATGGACTCTGTTGGAGAAGGAAGACCAAGTAAGAGGGACACTTGCTTTCAAGCAGTACAGACGTTCCTATAGCCACTCCTTCATCCTATGCTGATAAAGTGAGACGAAAGCAGTACCCAAGACAGACACCTAATTCTTATACAACTAAACTAGGTAAAGCCCTCATCTTGTATATGTAAGATCTGCTCATCTTTTTTCACGGGATTCTTTCTTGAAAAAATGAGTTGATCTTCCATTTTCAAGCATTTTAAAGGATGACAGGGTCTTGGACAAGTACTAGTCCCCAGTTCTTACTCATCTACTTTCCTCATATTTTCTTGGTAGGTTTTTGGAGGGTCTTGGGTGGGGTGGGTGTGTGTGTTGTATTGTTTTTGTATTTCTCAGGAGAATAATTTTCTGTTTCCAAATTTTCCACATCCAATCAACAAATATTATTTTATCCAGTATAAATTTTAACACATAAGCCTGTCTGATGTCATTGGTTTCATAGCAGCTAAGCCCTAAGGATTCTAAAAGCATAGTTCAAGAGGTGTACTTACTTATTTAAATGTGTTCTCCCTCTTTGTGAGAGAGAGGGTTTGCTCGTGTACACAGACCTGCACAGCTCTACAGGGGAATATACACTTCAGCAACTTCTGAATGCATTATCATGTATACAAACTGGCAAGGTTCTAGACTGTGAGTGGCTCTTTGCTATAATATATTTTTGAAATCATTTATACTCAAAATTCTGTATATTAAAGACAATTTTTTTCATACGCTGTCTGAATGGAAAGCATCAGCTACTTGAGAGCTATGTCAGAGTCAGGACATGCATTTTTGAGGATAGATTTGTCAACAGCTCATAAAATCTTATTTCTAACCCTGATGGACTATACCAGGAAAAAGCAGTAACTAGTTAACCTCATACACATGTGTAGGCAGATGACTGACAATGTACTTTAAGGACCACTGCAGTTATACCATGGAGAATATGATATGGCTATACAGGCAAAAAAATGAAAAGCATTTTTTTAAACCTTTAAAAACAATTCCAACTTCAAATAGTGTCCCGGTTTGAGTGAGAACTGATTCTGTTCAGTGACTTTGCTTTTCAGCTCAGTTCTTCCAACTCACTGCACTGTCTGAAGTCAGCAGCCTGTTCTCCCAGGCAGTGGCTGCTGCTGGCAGTGAGAACACCCCATGGGCAGAGTCACTACCAAGGGTTGGTGTGCAGAGCAAGGCCACTGCTGGAGCTTGTGCACCACACAGGGGGTGCAGAAAGTACAAGGTGGCACCTGCAGGGAGGAGTGGACAGGGCAGGTGACCCCAAACTGACCAACGAGGGATTCCAGCCCACACATGTCATATTGGTATAAAGCTGAGGGATCAGGAGGGTCAGGCTCAGCTCAGCACTTCAGCTTCTGGCTTCTTTCTGGCAGTGGCTTTAAATGAGAAAGGAGGGGATTTAGATGAGAAATAAGGAAGAAGTTCTTTACCAGGAGGGTGGTGGAGCACTGGAACAGGTTGCCCAGGGAGGTGGTTGAGGCCCCATCCCTGCAGACATTCAAGGTGGGGCTTGACAGAGCTCTGAGCAACCTGCTCTAGGTGAGGATGTCCCTGCTCTCAGCAGGGGGGTTGGACTGGATGGCCTCTAGAGCTCCCTTCCAACCCAGACATTTCTATGATTCTATGATTCTTTCTCATTTTTTCAATGGCCAGTACCCAAGGAGGACTCTGTTCTGACTTCGATCTTCAGCTGTGTGTTTCTGAACCTGGTACCAGAATCCAGCTCCTGAACACAGCTTCCATCTGCTGCGGGACCAGGTCTGAGACTCTCCCAATGCCTGCTGCATGGCATCAGTGGTGTCACTGATGTAATTGCCATCAGGGGGGCTTGGTTTCAATACTGGTTTTGTATATATTTGTGTATATTCCATTTTTATTAGTATTTTCATTTTCATTCGAGCTGTTGTAGTTTCCTTTTCTACTGGCTGAGTCTCTCTCCCTTATTCCCTTTCTCTTCCCCTTTGGGGAGGGAGGGGCATTAACAGAAAGCTTCTGTTGTAAGTCCATCAGGCTGCCCTGACCTTAAACCATGACACATAGTAGTTTAGGTGTTTTTATTTCATTCACTTTTACGTGTGTCCATGTGTGCATATTTCATCAGTGCTAGAGAAATTCTTTTTGAAAACAGTAAACTGTCACTCCAAAATAAAAGATCATACACTCTTAAGAAAAAAAAAAAAAAGTGTAAATGTGTAAAAACTCAGGTCAAGATGTCCTGCCTTTCTTTCCCCAGCCTCAGAATTCTCCATCTTGCTAATAATTTCAGAATTTTACCATGGACACAATGATAAATAGATAGATAAAGTCAGTAAAAGCCCATGCATATAATTAGTTGACATCAGCAAGAGTTGTCATGCTCAAAGTATGTGCAAATATGTGCAGACATCTGGTAGAGAGAACATTTTTACTTATATCCAGTATTGACAGACAGTAAGATTGCTGTCTTCAGATCTGTAAAAAAGAACTCATATGGTTATGTTGAACATGTGGTTGCTCAAGGAAGATGTTTCTCAAAGACTGTCAGGAAAGGGAAAATACAACCAGGACTGCTTTCGTATTTCCATGTTTAGTGGTTTACAATAGCAGAATTTGGGGCCTGCTATCTATTATAGTGGAGGCAGTATGTAAGTCATGGCATCATCTGGTTTAAAGGCCCATAGCTGTTCTTTTCCATCTAGGATCAAACAAAACGGCATGAGGCTCCACATAATTAAGAGCAACTATCCCACAGCGGCAAGGAAAGAGAGACTTCTGAAAATGTAAAGAACTTCTTCCTTATTTCTCATCTAAGAGAGACTTCACTGGGAAGCAGAACTGACTACAGTACTTTAGAGACATGACTGTAAACAGAAGAAGCAAACCAGAGAACTTTTAACAGGAAAACAGCACCCTGACCCTTTCTGGATTAAATGCTATCAATCAAGTTTAAATTTAGCTGCTACATGGTCCCAGATGAAAAGAAGGCAGTAGGGGCAAGGAAAGCTTAACGCCTGAGAATATTTGTATTGCATGGCAAGGAAAACAAGCCTAAAGTCAACAAAGGGCAGCCTGTAAAAACAAATAGCCCCGATGAGAACAGCACTGCCACCAGAAAGCTCATTAGCAGCCAGAAGCAGAAGAACCATCTCTCTGCTGTTTCTTTACCGAGTGCCCCAGCCCAGCGCTACCGCAGTGCTTCTGACTCAGCTGCTGCCTCCCTCCTGGTGTAACCCCTGAGCACTTGCCAGTACCCACACAATGCACGCCCTCAGCATGAGGAGTGTTTCCCCAGGGTGGGCTGGGCTATAGTGGGAGGCAGGAGTGGAAAAAGAGCAGGAAATATCTGAGGGGTTTTTTAAATAATAGCAATGTATACATATACACATAGTAATTGTCTGTATCTGTTCTAAGACAAACCAGCAGAGGGAAAATTCGGGTGTAAAATGATGAGAATAAATACTGCCATGCCCATCAGCAAGCACATGGGATTTCAGAAATCATGTGAATTCCAAAACCAATGTCCCATCTGTCATCACCTATTCACTGCGGGGGGAGTCACAGCTGTAGGGCAATGAGATGCTCCGTTTCCTCCCAGCGCATGGGAAAACACAGCCATGCATTTGGCCAGAGCTGAAATATTTGGTGATCAGTAAAGGAACAAAAAATAAATTTTTTAACCTTGAGAGACAATATGTCATTTTCAGAAATCTGCTTTTAGGTCCCTGAAAATGAGCAGTCGGATGATGTCAGAGGCCATTTATACATCAGTTTGAGATTTTGCACCTGCAGATTTTATAGTGGTTTCAAAGATCTGTTTTGGAGATCAAGTTCATCTTAACATGTGGCAGAGTGCTAGGTCTCCGAGGCAACAAAGTCGTATCTGCAAAGGTTATAAAGAATGTTAGACATATTTGTTTGTTTGCAACTGCCTTTTTGTCCTTTGGCTTCTCTGTTCAGACCACCAAACTACTGGACAAATGGACAAAAAGGTAAAAATACCTGGGAAGTTCCTCAAATGTAGCAAGTTGAAAGGGAATCTCTGCTCTCTAGAATACTCTGAATATGTTTCTGCATCATCATACCACCTTTCACCTTCCCAGCTCTACTTCACTATTTGTTTCCATTCCTCCTCCAAACTCACTCCTGCACATTAAGCAGCTAACACCTGAGCAGTGTCCTGGTGCCTTGAATATTGGTATATATTTATGTACATAAACATATGACCACACACAGTCTTTATTTTTCATGAGGTTTGTGGGTTTGCCTGTGTTAGCAGAAGCTGAGTTTGGTAGATGCATTGCCTAGGTCAAAAGCATTGACCTAGTCACTATTATTCCCTCATGAGGAAACTGGGGATAATGTGGAATAGGCAGCAGAGCCTGACTTTGTGCAGTTGAAGTAAATGCTGGTTCAGATGCGTCCCTTGTAAAATTGGTGGCAAGGTTCCAATCAGTTCAGCAGAGAAAACCCTGCTCCAAGACTGACTCTTCATTTCCTTACCTGTTACCTGTTCTCTCAGGGTGCAATGGGAAGATGAAGCTTGAGATAAAACTCTTGCATTTAAAGCATTTATGCTTGTATAACACACTAGTACATGGGTTTGAGTTGGCTTTATTTCCTAATGTCTGTATCATTTATTTGTCCATTTGGAGGCATGCAAAGATATCCATCCAACAATGCAAAATTTAGAAACAAATTTAAATATAGTGGAAGAAAAAAGCAACTAAGACTTGAATCCAACCTCTTGGAAAACATATTTAAGAACATAGAACACTTCTATATGCAACTTTTATTTTACAAAAGACATAAACTACAGCAGTATAATTACAATTATGCAGCCAAAGCATCTAGCATTTCTGACAATAAATAAGGAAGTTTGAGGTTCAAGAATCTGCAGTGACACTTAAAAGTCTATCACTTCAGAGCTTTGATTTCATAAATCTGTAATCTACAACTGGATTTTCTTAAGGGTAACTTCTAACCTATAGATTGTACAGTTAAACAAGATTCATCCTGACTCCATTCATGTTCTCTTGGATTTTTGTCATTGCCTTCAATGACAGCAGGAGCTATATCTGAACTGCATTTTGTTTTTGCAAACAGAATGAGGAAATTAAAAAACAGACCCAGGTACCTATTGTGCTCCATAAATTGGGATGACTTGTAATAAAGAAGAATGGAAAATAAAAAAGAAATCTACTGTATTATTTCATTTGTTTATAAATGAACCTGATTGCTCAGTGCCTCATAACACCTTTGTATACCTTTGTTTCAGGTTTGTAACAACAGTTCTGTGAAAATGAATTTGAAGATCTTCCATTTAAAAAATCAGATAATAAAAAGAAAATATGAAACTAACAACGAAGAAAGGTTGAAAGTTCCCTATGTTCCTGTGAAGAATGTGGTAAAATCACAGAGTGTTAGACTGAAATGTTATTTTCCAGAGGTATTTAAAATAAAGTCTCCTTTGAAATCCCATGAGAAGCCATTGTCATGGTATGTCCAATGGAAAGAATGCTGGCAAAAGTTTTTGAAAAGTCACACAAGTGATAAAATGTCCATAGGTAGAAAACATTAGGCAAGTCCATACTCTCCTTCCCAGCTCTAGAGCAATACCAGACTGGTAGTTAGCTTCCAAAAGGTGCTTTTCTGATTTGGCAAATACAAGGAAGAGGAGGGAAAAAAAAACTACAGGTTGAGGTTATTTCAGGCTCCACATGTGTTCACCCTTGATTGCTCAACAGAGGCTGTAATCAAGCATTCTGGTTCATCCTAGTGCTGATGGCAAACGCAGTGACAAAAGCAGAAAAGCACCTCCGGGTTTTCAGGACTGTAACCAAACTTCTACTGTCGCAGTTTGATAGAAGGCACTGTAGGATGTGGTGTAGAGCAGCAGGAAGAACCTCCTGCCTCTCTGGTTGCATGGCATTGCAGGATGCCCCCAGGGCCAGCTTTATGTTCCTCCCTGGCTGCAGACCTGAAGGGGAATGGAGAAATAAAAGGGCAGAAATGGTACAAAATCATGTCAGGCATTCAGGATCTCACACTAGTTTCTAATGTTAACTAGCCTTCAGGCAGCCCTAACAATAGAGGTGTCTGAAGATCTCTTTGGGTGAAAATATGCCTCCACTGCTTGCCGAGACCAGCTGAAGGACCAGGACTGGTGGGTCTTGACCTCCCTCTCCATTCTCCTCCCAAAGGTCCCGACCACCATCTGAGGCTGCCTGACTGCCCTTAGGAGTTGGGTGGCTTCAGGAGTGTTTCTCCTATTAAACTCTTGTCACAGGTCAGTTACGTCCTCCAGTTGTACTTCCCCTAAAAATACCCACATCTTGTGGCTTCTGTAGTCACATAAATTCATGTCTCTGTTACTCCATCCCCAGAGGAATGAAGTATGTTGAGCTGCTGGCAGTTAAACTGTATTTAAAGACATTTTTATTTTCTGAATCATATTCAGTGTAATGCTTGTTTTAATTATATTTTGTGCAGAATGCTGTAAGATGCATGCTTGAAAGCCTGTCCATAAATAAACATGTCTTTAAAAGTCCATTTTTTTTTTCCTTGAGTCAATTTCTGCTCCTTCCCTGAGATGCACAAAAGCCAGGATACATGGTCTCTAAAGCCCAACCACAAAACCCAGACACTACCCGATGTCAAACAGCCTCTTTGCACCACTGCTGTGAGCTCTTGCCTGTGCCACAGTGCCAAGGGGGGGGATGCCCACCCCATGGAGATCTGCTCTGGGGCCTCCAAAATGGGGCACAAGCAGCTGGGACTGCCTGGGGGGATCATCTACTGTGTCTCCTGGAGGGGTGGGTTCTGTGCATGCAGGACACAGACCCTGAGCACTGGTCCCAGCAGAGGTGCTGAGGTCCGGCCATGCCCCATCATGGGGTATGGACCCCCTTAGGGCATCCATGGGCCATGGAATGTCACCTGTGACCGGGCCAGGGTGAGGGTAGTGGCACCAGGGTCAGCCTGGCAGGGGTAGGGGGGATCAAACAGCAATGGCAGGCATACGCCTGCCTGTCAAAGGACCTCTGTGAGGCTGATAAAAAAGCAATTCATTTTCTGTTCCTGGCTGAGCCCTGTGGAAGAGGCAAGGCTGAGAACAGGCCTGTGAACGGCCCTGGTTGGAGGGCAGCCAGGGGAGGCTGCCTCAACAGCTTTCACAGGACCTCTCGCTGCCGCCGGTCACCCACAAGCAGCCTCAAGCGCAGCTCACGCCGCCCGGCCATGGCGGCCCTCCTCCCCCACACCCACACCCCGCACCCCCGGCGCCGCCTGCAGAGCCACCCCGCGCTCGGCTCTGCCAAACCAGCTGTCTCCTGATGGGAGAGAATAATCTGGGATCAAGGACAGGAAACTGGATCTGCACACGCAGGCGAGATGAGAAACTCATGTTTTGTGGCAACCCCCCCCCCCCCCCCGCCGGGCGCCCCGCCTCTCCCACCGAGAAAAGAAAAAAAAAAAAAAGGAAAATAACCCGACATGCTCTGCTACTTGTTTC
>JANHGN010022646.1:22909-63009 GCA_024605025.1 Megaceryle maxima | reverse complement strand
AAAATAAAACAAATGGAATATAGCCAGGTATGCCCTGCTAATTTTTTAAATTTTGTGTGAAAAAAAAAAAAAAAAGAAAAAAAGAAAAAAAGAAAAGAAAAGAAGAGAAAGGAAAATGTCCAAGTGTGTTTTTTTCTGGCATCACTGCTCTCTCCTGCTCCCATTCCCACGACAGCTCTTGTGCCCTCACCACAAACATGTGTGCCTGTCCAAGTACCAGGGTTTTTAGGGAGAGGTGTGCCATGCAGAAAGCCACCGGCGAAGGCCGTGGGAGGGCTTTGTGGCTGCCAACACCAGCAACCATCTGCCTCTTGCTCCTGCCCCTGGTGCATCTATAATCTCTCACACTGCTGCTCCCGCTGCCTAGAAATGTTTTGAGTGACCAAATGTGTTGCTTAGAAGAAGAAAATGGCTTTTGATATGTTGCTGAAGAAGAGGCAATTGAAGAAAAGCAACCCACAAGCCTTCTGAGCTGGCTGGTCAGCTGGAAAGCAGCTACCAGTCGGTTCTGCACAGTGATGGCCAACTGCTGGGAATGAGTGGAACCATCTGCTCCCGCTGCCCTCCGGCCCTGTTGCCCTCAGGGTTGGGGGTAAAGGCTCTCTGCTCCAGTGCCATTGCCTTAGCAACATGACCAAAGTGTTTGTCAACATGTGAGCAATGTGAATGATGGCACCTTGTCCAAAGAGGTCTGGATTGCATGTGTGCTTCTTCACAAAAGCCAGTTTTACCACTCGACTCACAGAGCTTGAGCAGGAAACTGGGAGCTGGGAGGGAAGCTTTCCTTGGAGTCAGAAGCGTCTTTTTCTTCTAATTGCATAGGAACTGCCTTGGCTTTTTGGAATCAGTGGCATCTAAACTAATAAATAGTACCAGTCTAAAGTGGAGGAGAAATAGCTACAATTTTAACAAGTGTTTGCTGGTTTTAGGTAGCACTGAAGAAGCACTGGAAGCCCACTGTGTCCTGCCACTGGACTGTATCAGCCTTCTGAAGGCCTTTCTGTTTCCTTAAACCTTTACTGAATTAGTCTGAGATGCTGTCTTGCTGTCACTGGGTTTAAATGGAAATCTATTAACTGAAATCCCTTTTTTCATCATCCATTTTTGCCCAGATCGGATCAGATGTCAATACTGTCTTTAATGGGAAGTAGCAGGGTAATGCTCAAACAATGTTGTGTTCTTTTAATGAAGAACACAGATTTCCATGGCTTCCTTTTCACCCTTTCTTGTTCCCACCAAAAAAAAATTCATTTCCTTATTGGTATACTTTATGACATTTTCTTCTTCTTCTTCTGTCTTCTTCCTGCTCTGGTTCATGTCAAAGTGTGTGTTTTCCCATGACCAACACGTTGATGCACATCTCTGCCAATTAACAATGCAGTTTCTCCCCATTAAAAAAAAAAATAAAACAAAACAACAAAAACTATATGCAAGAACTATTCATAAAAAAAGACACAAATACATGAAACCTTTCCACTATCTGGTAGAAAAATGACACAACAGATGAAGTCTGCAAGAGTTCTTTGCTTCTGTGAGACATAGCTCAGTTCTTCCTGATTCAGTGAACAAATCTTAAGCAGACAGATCTAGTGGAAGAAAATAGAACTCAGGAGAAAATTGATCAATAAGACGGAAAGAAAAAGTCCTAAAAGTCCTTATGCTGTTCCAACTTAATCCAGATGGAACCTAAACTTAAAGATACTTTATGTCCCAAAATTGTATGGACACCTGAAAGGTCTACCATGGGGAATGAACAAAAGTGTCTTGCCTGTAACAGAGCTGGACAGCCAAGTTCCAATTGACATCTAAGCCTGATCAGCGTTCAGACATTTGTCTTTTCTTTGTCTAGGTTCTTAGAGATGCTCAATCTTGTGTTCTTGTAGCAGCCTCAAAAATCTACTATGAACTGGCTGCCTATAAAAACCAGCATCGTTGGGTTTTGGGTTTGGTTTCTATCAAGTCCTTTAAACAGTAATTTAGTAATTGGATTACACAGTTAGACTGTGGAGGACCTGAGCTTGACTTTTTCCTTTCAAATCCCCAATTTCTATGAGGCTGGGCTGACAGACAGACTATAGCTCAGTGGGAGAGGGGTTCTCTGCCTCTCCTGCTTTCCCAGAAAGCTGGTAAGAAAGAGAGCAATTGGGGAACTTGAATAGCTGCTGGTTTCTGCTACAAGGAGTGTATTTTACTGAATGACTCTTCCAAGGCAGAAGCACGTCCTCCTTCCAGTCCATTATAGCTGCAGCTGTAGGTAAGGTTAGCATGTTAACTTTAGGTTGTCCTTTGCAGTGGGTGCCACAGAATGGGGCAACCAAAGTGCTACTCATGTGTCCTGCACCCTAGGCTAACCCTGCGTATGTACAGTGCAGGGAGTCTGAGTTGTCACACGGGGAGTCTGAATTCCTCTGTGGGGTAGGAAATCTGGGCATTGTGATGCTCAGTTTTCTATGTACATAAGGACACCACCTTCCAGATTCATGAAGCCCTGTAGCTCCCGCTGACATCGCTGAGAGCCAGGATTTATGTGCACAAATACCTTCTTTGCTGCAAGAGCCCAAAGTCTCTGTGGATTCCCTAGGCACACACCCCCCCCCCCCCGAAGTTTCTAGTGTCCCTGTAATTTATACCGTAAACTCCCCGCAGTGGAGCAGAGGGCTGAGCAGAATGCAGAGGTGGAGAGACAGAGAGCAGAGGCTGTCAGTAGTATTTCTTGGTAGTCATCAGAGTGCAACATGAGATGTTCCCCATACTGTCCTCACTAACATCTGTATACAAGAAACAGAGAGAGTTGTAGCCACAGAGCGGGGTGTGTTTTATGTGGTATACTTCTGTTTGGAGTATGCTCTTCTGGACGACTTCAGTGCATTTTCACAAGTAAACGATGTCCTTGTGTTTGCATTAAAATGTTAATTCATCTTTTTTAAGTTTTAAGCCGCAATTTTAAAGAAATATGAGAAAGACCTTGCCCCTGCAGATGTGTATCAATCTACAAAAGACATAATATGACTTGCAATGCCAGTAGGGCTAGTATACGCTCTTTGATGCTTAAGTACAGGAATTTGTGAAGTGTATTTAGTGTTCTCCCATGCGGTCTGCTGGCAATCACGTCAAAAAAGTTGAAATTGGGTTTGGATGTGATAAACATGAGTACAAAAGGAGAGTCAAGTCTTTAGGACCACTAAATTATATGAACAGAGTTCAGTTGTAAAATAGTGATAAAATGCTGAAGGGAGCTGTTGAAGGAAAGAAGAGCTGCGTATCATGAAGTGACAAGACTGGCATAGAATGAAACAGGAAAAAGAGAAACAAAGTCTTTTGATGGGTCCAATTTATTTAGGCTGAAAAATAAAACAAAGTGAGGCAAGACTTGGATAGAGAACACCGTTTCAAAAATGTTTTACACCTCACATAAGTGGGTAATCTAGAAATGATAGAGCAACTTAACATTTTCCATAACTGTCTTTTCATTGAAAAATAAAAGTTTAAGGGCATAAATACACCTAAAAAGGGTTTTATCCGAAAAATAGGAATATTTTCTAAAACAGAACTAAAGAAGAAAAAAACTGCAAGCCTTGTTATGGCTGGGACAAAAATACTTGCTAATCAATAATTAAATACTTTTAGGACAAAAGTTACTATTTCAGAAAGACAATATTTTCTTTAATTTTTAAAGCTTTTAAAATGATTAATGTACTTCAAAGCTGACACTACATTTTATTAGGTCTTCTATTAAAGTCTAAGCTATACAATGTGGCAAGCTATACAAGGTGACAATAATGAAAAAACCATTGTGTCCTATTTATCTACCTTACTCCTAGTGGTATTTGTCAGTGATGTCTATAAACTATGTACGTCTGCATTTCATGCTTGTACAAATGTTTCTCTCTAGACAAAGTGCAACTATAAATCATACTTTTGGACTAGTTGGCATGTGCTTCAGGAGCCTTTCTTCTGTGAGTTAAGCGTTGTAAGATGAAAAACAGATGATTAAAGGTTAATATAAAATTTTCTTCTGTGTGCAGAGGATGACCAGGGCTGACACTAGCCATGAATCACCCAACGAGAAAGATAAAGCGAAGAAGAACCTTGCTCTCTCCCTCAAGGGAAAGCCAGGGAGAAGATGTAAAGCCTTTACTAGGAATGAAAATGCTGCTAGGGAGACATGAGTGAAACTGAGAAAGAAATGTGCTCACTACATGCTCAAGAAATTAATTTATTATGAATACTCATGAACAACAGCTGCAGACCCCTCTCTGATCCAAGAAGTACCTCTCTGATATCTCCATACCTTTTCTGCCAGGACTTTCAGCTTCTCTGTGTACTGTATTTGAATGAGAATAGTTTGTCAGTAAAAGACTCCAGCACTGTGACATCGATTCCGCCACCTGTATCTCATGTCTGAGCTTCATTTCTGAAACTACAAATATTTTTTTTCCTTATCTGAATTTCAACTGCTTTCTCTGAAGTTTTACCAGGATGCATCCCTGTAACCATCCATCTTAAGCAAGCCATAGTTATTCCCTCTGTCAGCTACTGCAATTCTCATTTTAATGTCCTCCTGAAGCTATGCACACTAGACTATAAAGTGATCAGAAAACTCCAGTCAGGCACCCTTATTTGCTAAGGGGTTTCATCTCTCTTCTCTTAACTCTACTCACTTACTCTCCCTCTGCCCACAGAATTCAAATCAAGTGCTAATTCTTTGAACTTATTTTTGTCTCACTCTGTATTCAGACCTTGGCCTAAATTGTAATTCAGTTCTGCCCCAAATTTTCCCTTTGTTATCATTCACATGGATCAACTTCCATGAAATACCTCCACGCTAAAGTTATAAAGGAAAACTTTTCTAGAGCTTTCTGTGAATTTTCCCAGCTAAGAAGTAGAAATATGTGTTTAGCCTTTGAAGAAAGAACTCCATTTTGAAAAGGAAGCTACCAAAAAGTCTAAGTTTTTCAATTTTTTTTCCCCCTGAATTTTTTGAAGGTCTTGGGAGTAGAAAAAAATCAGATAACAAGTCAGGGTGACCTCAAGCAGTCTTATGCCTATGCTTTTCCCTTCCTGCTACTGGCCTCTTACCTTGTAGAAGCAGGGAAATTATCTCTTAGTTCCACCTTCCTTTTATTTTTACCCTCTCAAGCTTCTTAGATACCAGTAAGTCTAGTTCATAAACTCAAAAACGTTGTTCACTTTTCCTATTTCCAGGAGAAAATTCTATCTTAACAACCCTGTATTTCTGGTCTTCCAGGCAGTAGTAAACCTGTATACAGTAAAATTTGTGTTTCATTCTTCTATATGCTACCTCAACTCTCTCTTTTGTACCCTATCTTCTGTGGTTTTATGCAATAACTGCCATCTTAACTTCTAACCCATGGCATAATGAAGGCTGCTGTAATCAATTAAATCATATTCTCTTTAACTAGTAAACCTGTATATTTGAGAGACTGATTTCTGGGTCAGTCAATGCTTCTTAACAATGGGCTTTTATATCTCCTAATGAAATTATAGTGCTAAATTCTTATACTTGATTTCAGTGCTCCAGCAGTCCTAAGCACACCAACCATATGTGGTTGGAAAACTTTAAAATTAAACATCAGAAGAGCAGGGGGAGGAAAGTTTCTTTTTGACTCTCAAGAAAACGCATTGTTTAATTCATTCAAATATAAATGGAATGCTCACACTAAGCCACTAGGATGTTCCTAATTTCTTAAAGATGTTTCTTCATATGATGAAGTGTCATCTAACCCAAAAAACCAACTCTAGCCAGAGCTTGTAGGTTCACACAAAAAAAAAAGCCTTTCCCAATGACCTTCCCACTTCCTTTCCCTTTGGTTTTCTGTATGAATGAATCCCTTTCAGGGGAAATGTTAGAATGATATTTTCATATCTCCAGACAATATAGGATCAGGCCACAGAATTAAAGTATTTTCTTTGTCTTAAGATGGCTTTCTTTTCTAAGTATGAAAAAACAATTGGATCAGATCAATTGTTTCCTTTGAATTCAAGTAGAAAGAGAATTAAGTGGTTAAACATACAGTTCACTGGTTTTATATTGAGACAAACATTTTCACTAATTGCTTTTTAAGTTTCATGTTGCTTAAAACACATTCTAAAAATTACTATGCTCATTTTATAATGAAAGTCACAATGTGCTTGGAGTTCATGCAAAAATATCAGGAGAACTAATAAAATAATGTTATTTTATTTAGGCAGTAATTTAAAAAACCAACCAATCAAACACACTAAAAAAACACACATTAGCTTAGATTTTACATAGAAAACAGAAATTCCTCCAGGTGACAACAAAATATTAAAATACACTTCTCACTGCACTTTCCTGGCTGGTTCCACTCCCTTACAGCTTCAGTCAGGGCTGGCTGTGATTTTTAAACAATATTTACAGGCACTAAATGAGCAGCTCTTTCCTAATGATGTGAGCGAGTTAAAGTAAGTTGCTGCTTCTATTGTCATACAGATCTTGTGTTATTGACCATAGAAACAGTGAGTGCCTACATGCATCTGACAGCTTGCATAGCTATTTCTTTTTATTCGATAAAGATGCATCACTGAGGAAAAAGCCCAGGAGCTACCAGCTTTGGGAGACCAAAGGGATTCATTTTAGTATTTTTGATAAATAAAAGAGCTGGTTTTATATGTCTAACTCTCAAAATATGGGCCCTAATTTCTATATCATCACACTTGTGTTTCAGTAACACAGTAAAAAGTGCCTGATTTAAGTAGATAATAAGGTGGCAAACAGGTCCCCAAAATCAAGATACCTGCTAAATATTTAAAAAGATATTTTTGATATCTAAACACCAAGGCTGTCTTTCTAACTGATTTGTGCTATGTACACTGTCAAAATTATCTACGTTATTGACTACTTCCAGTAGGTTGGCATCAAATGAAATCACATATTGTTAAAAATTTATCTAATGGGAATATGTATTAGAGCTCATTATTTATTAATCATGAATAATATTGTTCATTGTTTTATTAAAATAAACTGTTGGTGCCTAACTTAGGGCATAACTTGGCCACTGCCTTGAAGCACATCTTTGACTATAGCTTTTAATAAAACCACACAGAAAAGATAAGAACCACCACAGTAACAGGGATGTTCACATTTCTTATCTCAGTGCACTATACCCAAGAACAAATGGGGCTTTCCATAAAGCAGGGACTCCAGAACTAAGATGAGTCTCCTTCTTCTGTGCCTTGGTAGACCACAAAAGGGTCCAATATCACCGTGCAGCCTGATTCTGGGGGAATCCAGCCTTTGTTTTCACCTCTCTTGATTCCTCTCCAGAGGAGAGGACTGTGGCTAGGTGGCACCTGTAAATGTCCCTTCTCCTGCCATCCTTCAATGTGCAAGGAGAAAATACAACTTGTGTGAAGAGAAGCATGATGGCCAGCATTGCCTTTCCTCAAGAAAAACTTTCTGTCTTCTTCTGCCTCTCTGCCTATCTTTCTCTGGAGGCAGAAAAGAAAGAGATGACCCATTCATAAAGGGCTCCTACTGGTCTGAAGTCTGAATTGAGACCAAATCACCTTAGTTCCTCAGGAAAAAGTGGTGAAAACTGTCAGTGCTGTGCAGGGGATCTGGCAAAAGCTTCTGGAAGAGTAAGAAGTGCCTCCTCCAGACTTTTGCTATGACTGACTGGGTCTCATGTTCTTTCTGTTTTCACAAGAACTAAATGTTGCTTTAAAAGCAGCAGAGGAATGAGCAACATTTAAAATAAGCCAATTTAAAGCCTGGGCTTTTGCTGAGCTTTTATAATCTGCCATTTACTGAAAATATCTGTGTGTGTGAGATCTTTCCCCCGAAGAACATATGTCCTTCCTGCTTGTTCAGACTCTGATCCTAATCTCAATTGTTTGATGTCATAATCTGTAGTATGGGAATGCAGAGAAATGCCTTCAAAAAACCTCCAGTGCTAATTGACAGAAGGTGCCTTCTGGGGGTTTTCTGTGTGCAGTAGTTTCAGGAATGATTGGAAGAAAGCATATTAATCAATTTTGCAGATGATTTGCAGTGGGAAAAGATCATAAACCACTTAAAGGCTGCGAATAATACAGAACACAACTTTCATAAAACAAAGGAAGAATCTAACATCACTTGGAACATACTGGACGTTCTGGTCACTTCACAGAGCTATTCAGCAAATATTTTTCAAAAGATTTTGAAAACCAGTATAGATGTGAGAATGAATAAATGACCAAAACCAATTTTAGTAATTATAATAATTAAAAACAAATAAATAACTAATAAAAAATGAAATCAATTAATAAAAAAAAAATATTATATATTCATGCCTTAGTCTCTGGAAGCACGAGGAAGAAACAGAAGTGCTTTCAGCATCCAGTGTTATGCTCCTAAATGCCAGAAAAGACAATAACGAATTAGTGCTGCTATACTGTGTTGTTATTCTAGCAAATAATATGAGACAATAGCAATCACATATCCTGTTCAAACTTACTGTATTGTACGTGCCATTTTCTTTATACTGATTGTGACAATAAACATCTTTAGAGTGCCTTTTCGTTTCAAACACCATAGCAAGATTTACAGTCTTCACTTCCAAAGACAACGACTTTTTCTAATGAACTCAAAACAGTTTTCCCTGGTATTCACTAGCAATTCCAGTTACACATACAGACCCTTTTCATAGAGTCTTGCTAACTCTGTGTGGCTGCAGAAATGCAAGCTCTTGCAAAGGTCTGTAATTTGAAGTTTACGGTCAGTTACAACAAACATCATGCATTTGCACCAATATGTAGATGTTAAACATGTTTGCTAATTTAGCTTGTAGCCTGTGAATCGCTTCAGGTGGTATTTGTACAATCTTGTCAGGATGCACAGAGTTGGAAGAGTCTAGGTTTAAGTAAGCTCAGCAAAAGGATAGGTAAAATATGCTTTGAGAAACCATTTCAGGACTCCAAACACTAACATCTGAATGTTTTCCCATTGCCTTTTATTTAGAGAATATGAAATCTTTAATATAACTTTTTTTTTTTTTTTTAATAATTTTAGGCCATTATAAATTTATTTATTTTTTCCTGAGAGCTCACATTTCTGTAATCACTAGTATTGAATTGTAGAAAACAGAAAATCTGCATTACATAGCATGCTTTAGACAGGTCTTTTGATTAGTGCTGAGTTATCATCTGGGTGAATAAACACAAAAATGAGACTAAAGTTGTCTCACGCTATTATGTGGTCCCTGGCCAAGCCATTTTACATTTCTGATTTAGTTTCCTCATTTGTGAAAAGGGGATTAAAACATCTACCTTCCTTAAAGAGATATTATACAAGAGTTAGTTGATAATGTCTGTAAACTGCTTTGAACACCTAAAGAACATGTGAATAATGTGCTGTTTTCTCTTTCATTACTAGACTATTTATGTCTCACATTCATATTTTATCTCTCTTCTCTAAACTCTTCTTACAGTAATCTTGGATTTCTAATATCAAAACATCCAGATTTAGCTTCTTGCTTCAGTCTCATTGGACCTGGAAAAATTCTTCTCCAGGACTATGTTGCTCTTTCTTTTTATATTCCTTGTGTCATACTGACTGTTCCTTGTTCATTTTATTTTTCTTCATTGTATTAAAATTGAGATGAAGCCTTTGCCTTATCATATTTACTCATTTTTCTCCAGATTCCTTCTACTGTCTCTGAATCATTTATACTTCTTTCATTTCAAACTGTCCATATACAAGTGTTTTCTGAATATACTGTACATGAGATCATTTATAAAAAAACCCAAAAATCAAGTCCATTCTAGCTTCTGCATTCACAAGAGTGAGAGAATTTTGTATTCTTATTGTGTGAGATGGTTTTCTTATAACTTAATTATGGTAAACAAGAAGGATCAGGCCAAATGAAGACCGATGGAATGTTTTGTTTTCTAATGAATTTCACACAGCCGTAGCAGTGTCTCTGCTGCTGGCTTAAAACAAGGCGAACGCAAATGGCATGAACAACGTTGTCATCAGCAACCTCATTTGCTTAACCTCAGTGCATCCAAAAAAAAAAAAAAAGATAAAAAGTTTTTTGGAATGCAAATATTATTGTGAAATGGGGAAAAAAAAATAAAAGAGGAAAGGAAAAAATATAGGTTACGCATGGCTGCTTTTAATGGAAATAGTATGATGTCGTTTCTCCCTTTCTTCATGGTTTGAAGTCAGCGATCCCCAGAGAGAAAAATTCTGAAGTTGTAATGAAAAGGGATCATTTCAGAACACATAACAGGCAGTTCCCTCTTCTTTTATGTTCTAGGGAAAGAGAATGTTTCCATTGTATGTGGCTTTTTGATATATGACTTTGAAAAGAATACTCAATCCTTCCATGAAAAGGTTGAATATTCTTCTCTTTGCTTAGTTCTCATTCCTGAATTACATTGAAATCCCACTCCCTGGTTATTCATAACTTGCTAATGTTGCCCTGTGAGGCTTAAAATTGTGTCACTCTAGTCTAGTAAAGACATTTTAAAAAGAAATACCAAGCTAAAGCAAATAATGCATTGCAGAATAAACAATATCTGAGACATAGAGGAGGGACAGCTGACCCCATACTTCCCATTTTCTTTCCCTTATGGTGAGTACAGAAATTTTTTTTCTGGTAAAGGGCTTGCTTACATTAAATTGTGAGGCCATTTGTTGGTTTAATACATTTCAAGCTCAAAGAATACATGGAGATTGATCTTGAGACATTCACACTATGCAGCAATTGCTCCATTTAACAATTAAATCTCAAACAGTTCTGTTACTGGATTACTGTTGTGAAGCCTGGCTTGAAAACCAATCCAATAGTCTTTTAACAGTCTCTAAAAGAAAACTGGAGCTTCAAGAAATCTATGTTTTAAGTTTTTCACCATCATTCTTCCTGAGCTGCCAGTGTAGTTTAGCATTCAACAGTGGAAGAATTTCTAAGAAAATAAAATTAGTTCTCAAACAACAACAGGTGAAAAAAAGCAGAGGTGTATGTTTATGGAAATGGGGCAATACAGTCACATCTGCAAATATTAGCTGAGTTTTTTAATCCTCTTGTATTAGGCATCTTAAAAATAATTTCACATGCTAACACTTGAAATAAAGACAAGGACGTGGTATCCCTGCATGACAACTTCCAGCTGCCTGATCAGATGTTTGCTTTGCAAGCGTTATGTTCTACTATCCTGAAAAGAGGAGTCTTCTGCTCATCTTGCCTGACATTAGGCGAACAAAATTTTCCTTCATCTATACCTAAGGAGGTACACTCATATTCTTTGTAGAAAGGGTTTTCCAGTTGTTTATTTTATGTGCCTTTTCAAGGATGAGATGAATCTCCCTGTGTTGTTTTTTTTTTTTTTTTTATGTTGACCAGCAAAGAAAATTAAGTGATGAGTCCAGACTTAGCTAACTACTATTTCTGTGTTAATTCATGGCAGAATTCTATCCCATCAGCTCTCAGACTGGGCTTTTGAATACTGTTTACAAACTGTTCTCAAGCAATATTGAACGACAACAGACCTCATTAAAAAATCTGGGTATACTGTGAACTCAGTATTTCATTGCAGGGCTCTGCATTTCATTCACAAAGACCAGGGAACACAGGGAGTCACTACTGACAAAAATTCTAGTCCGTGGACTAGATAACTTTTATGAGCATACTTCTGTTTTAATGGGGGACTTATTGACCTTATTAATGTTGTGATATTTAAATTGTCTTTTAAATGAAGTACACAAGATTTAAATTTTTAAGTGACATGCCCAGGCAGCTTACATCTTCATTCATTATTTGGGGATTTTCCACCAGTGTTTTGAGGTATTCATTTGCCATTTCTACAACAAATAAGACAGCGGCTCTTACTAAGTGAGGCACCGTAGGTTTAACTCACCCAGTAGGACTTCATTCAGGATGACTTCCTAACTTTTCAGTGCATGTTGAAGAATAATAATTGCATAGTAAATAGTTCTGTAAATTCTTGCTTGGAAATACAACACCTCACCCCCCACCCCCCATCCCACACACTTTGTAAGAGCTACCACAGTTATTCTTTTGATGCAAGATTCAGCTGACCTAACCTGAGACATAAAGGTTTAGCACCTTACCAAAGTTAATTGTCTAGACAACTTCTATTTTCAGTGGAGAGATACAGGTAGCCCCATCTTTAAGCAGATCTTTCAGTGCACAGAATTACTTTCCTGAGGTGCCAGTCTCCCTCCTTCCAAAGGAGCAGAGATGGTGAATGTGAGCACCTACCTAACCTAACCTGAAGAGAGATCAGATGAATCCAGAAACAATTAAGTCCATACTCGAATTTGTGCAGAATCTTTTTCACAGGGGTTTCACTGAAGGTGGTAACTAGCAGTACACTTTTATGAGAAGAACCCTTTCTATTAGAAAGAAAGAAGATAGGTGATCTTTTCCCTTTTCTCTTTGTTTCATTCCTGTCAGTAAACTCCTCTGAATGCATTGTGTTGTTTTCTGAAGAATCTGGAAAAGTTGAGGAAGGGTGGTGTGGGCAAGGGCAATCTGCAGTCTGAACAGGGAGAGTAGCTCAGAGGGAAGAACCGGGGATTCAGATGGGGCTAACCTGCTGCTGGGCAGTGGGGGCAACAGTGAGATGATGGCATTTTGCAGCAGAGAGTGGAAATGGCACTGAGTGATGAGGAGTGACAAGACTGCAGTGGGAACAAGTCGGGGTTATCAGCTTAGAGGGAAGAAGTAGGACTTGTGTAGGACTACTGTTTCCCTCTATCACTTTATACCCCAGCCACAAACACTTGAAACTCATCATTAATACAGCTTTAGCTCATCCCCAGCCAGTAAAATAGGTTGTTTTGGCAAGACTCCACTTAGTCTCATACATTTCAGAGCTAGATTTGTACTTTACATAATGTATTTCCTTGCATGATTTCTCCAACCAGTTCATTTTGGTCACTGTGGTTTGGGGATAGACTTGACCAAATTCAAATCTGTGTCACAGCCATTTTAATCACAAAGCAGTTCGAGATGACAGCATTTTCAAATGCCCCACATTCACAACTAAAATCCAAAAGGCCCATACACGCAATCAAGTTCTTAAACAACAGTCAACAAAATCAGCTTGCAGTTGGATAATGAAAATTTGAATCAACATGCTACCAATAACCATACACTGAATACCAGCTGAATATTTAAACTGAAAATGCAAAGCAGAGAAGCATAACAACTCGATTACCAACTTCCTTTCTATAAAGAAAATATTGTTTTAAGTGAGCTGTTCTAATGATCAAGTCTACCACAGGAATGTGTCAGCAATTACAGCAATCAACACAGCACGTTTTTTTCAATTTCTCTTTATCTAACATCTCTTAAACCCTAAGGAGGGCTATGTCCTTTGGCCCCAGACTATACACACAAAATAATGCTAGAAGACAACTTTAAATAATTAGTCCTAAAGGAATGCATATACTCACTGTGTGATCTCCTATCTCAAGAAATATTAGGCTTGTGTAAGCATGATGCAACTAAGGGACAGTATAATCTGCTGACAAAGATGCACAGAGAACTGAAATAAATCATGGTTTTTGAGATAAGACTTGAGGCTTGTGACTAAGCAACAAGAACCAGTTCAAAACTCACCTACAGCATAGGCAATATTGATGTCTGCTGCCCCAAGCATCAGGGCTTGAGCCAGGCCTGATTATTCTGCTCATGGTCAGCTCTAGTATAGAGCTGCAGGAAGAGGTGAGGAGGAGCAAGGTAGATGCATACTCATACTCATCAGCAGCATCTTCCACCCTGACAACTTCTTTTCTGGACACTTTGAAAACCCAACTGGATGCATTCTTCTGCAACCTGCCTTTGGTGAACCTGATTTAGCAGGGAGTTTGAACTAGACAATCCTCTTCCAACTCCTACCATTCTGTGATTCTGTGATTTTAGGACTTTGGCATGGTTTTGCTGCCCCATTGCAAGCAAGATTTTTAGCCACTACGTTGAGGTGCATTGTGGAGCTAGGTTGTGGCAGGATGATCAAAATGAAAAGAGAAAGAATTTCTTAGGAACAAAATATTCTGGGCAACCTGTTAGCATGTTGCCTGATAAATAGTGCAAATTTTTGCTGGGCTGAATACTGAGCACTTGCACATGCTGGAGGTACTTCGCCTTTATAAACCCATCAGGGATACTAGACAGCATCACTGTTCCTAGTCCAGTAACTGCCATCTTCAGCAGCTGCTGAGCAGAAATTGCCATCTATAGCAATTACTTGGTGGGTATACAACACATTGAATTGGAAATTTGGAATGAATCACTTGTGACCTAATTAGGATTGGAAGCTAGTTGCAGCCAGGGGTTTTTTTTTTGTCATCTACCATATCTACTCTATGTAACTGCTTAGGTATTTCCAAAGCATATCTGTCTCTATAACTTACTGAATGGCCTAGCACTCCATTGACCATACTCCTGACTTCTTGTTTTAATATAACCTAACCTTATCAAAAGGTTGCCCAGCTGTCAAAAGGCTGAGGCATTTAAAAATGATAGTCAGGATACTTGAAAAGCACTCATTTCAGACTCTGAGTCAACCAAAAAGGTAACAGTTAAAGAATTGATTCCTTAAAGATGAAATACAAAACACAATATGTGAACTTCACCTAAGGCAACAAGAAAATCCTAGTGCAGATACTGTTATATAAGTATGCTGCTATTACTGGAGTCTTGTATTTCGTGCCTTTATGAAGCTTAACACTGCATAATTTTTGACATGAGAGGATTTTAGCATGTGAACAGGCTTGCAGGTGAGAGACCAAACAGATGGCAGAAGAAGTAGGAATGCCATTGTAGCAACTCTGAGCTTAAGGTATTCAGATTGTTACCACAATACTGCTGGAATGCTGGGAGATGTTCCAAAGTACCTCTGTAGCTCATCATGATGACATGGGCTGGGGGCAGTAAGCAAACAAAGAAAGAGGGAAAAGGGGGGAAAAAAAAAGAGAGAAAGGAAAAAAAAGAAAAGGAAAGGAAAGGAAAGGAAAGGAAAGGAAAGGAAAGGAAAGGAAAGGAAAGGATGCCTCAAAACTGTTCTGTCACTTTTCAAATGTTTTTCCAGAAGGTATTAAGCTATATTGAGCCCTAAGGCAACAGCCTAAAAGCTCATCTAAGTTATACGTGGAGAAAGCAGGAATAATACCACAGGTTTCAGGCATGATTTACAATGATATGAATGAAAGCTGAATCTGGCAGAGGTCCATCTACTTAATGAAAAACTTGCTGAAGAGGAAAAAAGAAGACTGAAAAAAAAGACTGATAGAAGATTAGCAAGAACTAGCACGAACATGATTACAGCACTTGTATATCTATCATTGACCACCATCTGATTAGTAATAAATATTTTGTTTCCAGTTTTTTTTTTTAATTGCACTATTCCCATTTTGAATCTACAAAGCTATGATTATCTGCCAGTTTCTTGTAGATGTCAGAGCACATAAAAATCTTGGACATGGATTTAAAACCTTCCTATTTAAAACCTTATTCAAGGAAAGCATCTGTGCACAGTGGTGTGACAGAAAATATGAAGCTAATAATAGGAAAAGCAGACCCAATGGGACACCGGTGGCCACTTTGTTTCTCAGCTCCTCATAACTCTAGCAGTGTTTGCCTCTAACCCAGCATCTCACTTCTGAAGACTCCTTGAATACAGGGAAAGCATGCAAGGAAATCAGTTATTTTATTATCTCCTCTTTCGTATCTTTCCTTCTGAGGCTCAGGCCTCTGCTTAAAAATGCCAAGTCGCAACACTATATCCTCAAAGGCATAGAAATAAGAGTTGAAAAGACCTCTCTTACATCACTTAACATAGCCCCTGCCAAGAAGAATTGCTCCCTACAGTACATTCATAAGTGTTTCCTACTATCCAGATCTAAATGACTGAAGTGATAGGGCTTCCGTTGTCTCCCTGGAGAGGTTTCACCACAGCCTATTCAAGCATGCTGTTAGGAGAGCAAGAGACAGTGATTTCATTGTGTATCAAATCTCAGGGTTACTACAAAAAGGTTGGCTTCATGCTGCACCTGGAGCAATCTGAAACATTCTGATGACGCAGTGGTGAAATTTCCTGTTCACTTGTCATCATGAACCTGATGGGCAACACCACCATGAGCCAAAGTACAAGTGAGCCAAATTCCTAGTCAGCTTAGCTTGAAATAGATTCCATGCTAGGATTTGATCCTCAAGTGAAAATGTCTTGCAGCTCTGCTTGGCTTCAATCCATGTCTCTTGGAAGTCAGTGGATAAGGGAGAAAGCCCTTTTAGTAAGATCTCTGGGACAGTGACCAGCAGACTGTGTGCACTCATTATCATAAGTAAATAATAACAGTAAAAATAATAAAAGTTATCAGAAGCCAATCTGTGCCATTCTTTCAATAAATTAACATGATACATGACTTAGCCTAGGGCCAGGAAATGTCCAACTCCCTGATTATGAAAGAGGTGGAATTAGTGGGGTATTAGTTGTTTTCAAGGGATTAATGAGTTACACATTTAGAAGAAAAACAATACTCCTTTAATGATGATACAAGGCCTGATTTTGATCTAACTCTTCTCCTCTGCTAGGGTAACTCCACGGACGCCGGTGGGGCTTTTCTTGACTGACATCAGTAGGATGACAATACCTTGATATGCAAGCCATGAATATATGGTAGCATATACAGTGTCTGTAGCATTCCTTCCTACAAAACAGGACAGATGTTAGTGGTATGCTGGCACCAGAAATTACCACAGTGGTATAAAATATTTGAAACCACTAACTGGCTCATCTTACCTCCACGTGATTAAACATAGCCTGAAAAACTTCTCTTTGTAACTTATTAAAGCTGTTACTCTTCCCAGGCAGATAAAAAGAATCTTAATAACATATTTTCTTTATCTACTGGGTTTTTTTAGAGAAGTACCTTTAAGTATTATAGCACGGGGACCACACGATACTGAGGGGTTCTTTATTTGTATTTATTCTGGGTACCAAATGAACCTCCCTGAACTCCTGATAAAAGTTTCTAAAACAGTTCTATAGTTCCAAGGGCAAAATGATTAGCATTTTAAAATGCTGCTTCCTAATGCTGCTAAAACACCAGAATCATATTAGCTGCAGTCTTCTGTATTTTTCAGAAGTACAACTTTTCAGAAGAGCTAAACATTGGCATAATTCTGTTTCCTGTGAGGCAGATGAGGGATTTCCTGCAGACTTCAACAGCAGCAGATACAGGTAAACACTGAGCCCTCGGTGACTTGTCCCTGCTGCAGCTAACTTCCAGGAAAGGCAACACCACAGCAATCACATTGGCTGTTTTCGAACTCCTTTGCTCCTTTGGTTTGTACATAAGAACTATAAATAAATTCAGGCATTTTGGCTTCAATAAGCTCTATTCATAATGACACTATCCTTAAATAGCAGGATCCACTACAGTAATATAATGAATCCTTTTCTGTGTGTTGCTTGCAAGTTGATTAAGTGCAATCACAGTGGCTTAGTTCAGAATTCTTCCTTTATGGAATACATTAAAAAATAAAACAAAACACGGTCATCCGTGAAGGACTTCATAAAATGTCCAGGCTGTGAAAGGCAGTCAGCAATCTGTGCAAGTCACGTTCAAAACCTTTGTTTGATAGACTTTCCCAGAAGACTGGCAAAATGTTAAATAGCAACTGTACACGGAATTAGAAAGGGAACAGAATCAGCTGACCTGAGAAAGATCTGAACTTGCAGTTCTTCCCACAGCCAACAGTATCATACATTTTTTTTCAGAAACATTATGCCTGATAAAATCTCCCAGGCCCTGAATATTCACTGCTCAGTCATTTATTGTCCTTTTTAATAAACAGGTCAGAGGAGGTATTTGTGAACATGGCATATTTTTTTCCAAAGCCATCAGGCAGCCAATATTTTTCAGTACAATACCCTACTTGTCTTGGGCATCTTTTTCATTCTGAACAAGGGCATGAATGTTTCAAGATTAGAAAGACAAGAGACTTATTTATGTTTATCCCTCCTTTTGTTGTACCATGTATTTAAATACCCTTTCATTCCATTCCCCCATCCATACCTTCACTAGCTGCTGTAGCTAGCCTGGTTTCTGCATGAATTATTACAGTTGTATCACAGAATATCAGACCCTTTGGGACCCACTCCAGTAATAAGCCAACCTTGATGAATAGTTTTCTGCTTACATCTCTTTGCAGAGTAATATAGCACAAAGATACAGAAACAGTCTCTTGGGTGATATATTCAAAGCTGCCTAGAGATTAGGTACTTACAGCAGGCAAGACCTTCATATAAATTTGAACTTCTTCAGTGTTCATTCCGATACTAACTCTACATTTCTAAATTGCTCAAAGTCTGTCTGTTTCAAGCCTTGAGAATTCATGGACTCTTCTAAGCCGGTTAGAAATATTCCTGTCCTCTTGTCATTTGCATTTCTTTTAGCAATGTTTAAAAGGCCTGTCCTTCCTGTCACCTGTACAACACCTACATGACATGTACAACACCTACGTTCCAGTGATCCACTGGAATGCATCAGTGCCTGTGATGTGCTAGTGGAGATGAGAACACTAGAACAGGAAACACAGCTGTGGCAGGAGACTGCAAACACCCGTTGGTGGATTGGCTAGTGCTGTGCTGGGGCATGATGTCAAAATTAAGCGTTTGGTTATTCTTAATGACTTCCTCCTGGACCAAGTACTCAGGGAACTTTAGATGGAGCGAACAGTTCTTTACTTTGCCCTGAGCAATGCTGGACTTGATTCATAAATGCTGCTGTGGAACAGGCACTCTATGCCAAGGACCAAAATAGGCTCAGATCCAACACCCTAGCAGGACCAATAAAGGCACTCAATTTCTATACAATTCCGCCTAATTTCAAGAAGGGAAATTATGTAAAAATGTGTTTAAAAACAAGTAGGATTACATAAAAAAGGAAACTTTACACTATTGAAGAGTAAATTCTTTACAGACAGCGTGCAGATATTTTAAAGATAGTATGTCAGAGGTACAAGAGCAAATACCTACCACAAAGACCATGAAAAACCAGAAGAAAGCTGTGAGGAGAGCAACAGACTGAAAAAAAGGCAACCCTCAGTGTGCTAAGGCTGTGTCCAATACAGGAAAATAGCAAAGATCATAAGCTCTGTAAGCTGAAAAGGAAGAATACCGTTCCCCAGCCCCAAAAAGGGGAATTTCAAGAAACTACTTGCAAAAGACACAAACATGCATAATAAATCCCTTTTTTTGAACATGTTAGGAAGAGTCAGCTTGCCAGAGAATCTGTATGACAAGAGATGATCTAGTCATAAAGAGAAAAATTACATTCTCTTTAAGAAGAAATGAAAACTTATGTTTCCACTATAACAGTTTAGGAATATTTCTACACTAAGATCCTTCTTTTCACAAGATGAAGTAGATGCTGAAATGATATGAAACTGCAGGAAGACATTGTCATAGTAACTGTCAGGGGGAATTCAACACAGGAAAATGCAAACTTCCCCCCACACCCCAAACTCTACACCTGATGGGATTGGCTCTGAGATACTTTTACCACTCAGGAATGAAATCTTTGGTTTAATTTTTTTAACAGTAGATAAATATAATCATTGTCTCAGTGTTCAGTACTGCTCTACCAAGGCCTTTTTCAGTGTTCTGTCCTTTTTATCTAGGAAAAGATAGAGACACAGAAAGATACAGAAAAGATGGGGTGGGGGGAGCAAAGGTGATCAGTGGTGCTGAGTTGCTTCAACACAAGACCCAAATAGTCTAGGATCCCTCTTATACCTGGGAAAGGCGTGACTAATGGCCTTGCAACAGAGGACATGGGGCTGTGTATGACAGTTGGGAGGCTCTTCCAGTGCAGGGACAAGGAGGTAGCAAGAGAAGGCAGAGCTTTTGAAACAAACAAAGGAAAATATTGTTTCACATTACACATAGCTGAGCCATGGATTTCCTTGCCACAGGATGTTGTGGGCAAAGTTTATATAGGTTCAAAAGTTACTGGGAAAGTTAAAAGGACAAAGTTACTGCAGAAAACTCTGTCAAGGAGTATTAAATATAAAAAGTACCACTTTGGCTTTGAGAGCAACAAATCACTGGAAGCAAGGAGAACATTGTGGGGATGCACCACTGTGTACTTGTTTTGCTCTTATACTTTCCCTACACACCTCCCACTCTCTGTCAGAGGCAAGATCCTGGGCAAGACAGACCTCTGATCTGATCCAGTAAGCCTCACTTTAGCCTCACTTCCTTACTGCCTTTTGAGACTGTCTGCATGAAAAGGAGCTCTTTCCCTCGTGCTACTGCTGGGCCAACTCCTGCTCTGCGATTTAGTCCAGGCAATTGGTTTTCAAGGCCCTCAGTGCTCAAACTGAAGAATTTCCTTTCATAAGTTAACAACAGGCTGGAGTCTAAACACAGCTGAGGAGGGTTCTCCCCCCTTCTTCCCCCTCTGCCCTGCCGTTTATTTGACACAGCACACCTGTGGCAGTGGGGGAGGTTTGGAAGACAAATAGCATGGGGTGAGGGGATCCATTTTTCAGTAGCTTAATACAGAAAGAGACCAGGATGAATGGAACTGGAGTCAAATGTTGCCCTGGGGACATAGGAAGCTTATAGAGATGGTGATATAATGTTGATCTAGTGATCTCTACAGTATAAGCAGTATTTTACACAACTATATTTTTATGACTAAAACCAGTTAGCTTTTCATTAATTCATTTTTAATGTGTATAAAGCTCCTTAGGGAGCCCTGTGAAATAGAATGCATGTGCTTTTTCAGCCTGTTATATCTGAACTTACACAGCAGATTGTCACTGGATTTTTCTAAATGTGCTTCTTTTCCACTCAGATAAGAAACAGAGGAGGGTTGCAATCAGTTACTCAACCTGTCAGCTTTTCAGTCAGTCATACCAAACTGGAAGGCTGGCTGTTACATTAAACCAAAACATAGCCCCATCTTAAAATACCTGAACCAAATGTTGGAAGCATTAAGAGTCTGCTTGCAAGCCTCAGGAATCAGAAGGTGGAGAGCAAAGTCTGTACACCAGCGTTACTCCTTACTCTCCTGTTTGAAAGGAGGACGACAGCTTCTGACACAGACACGCAGCTCATCGCCAGATCCTGCTGCCAGGGCTGGGGAAAGAGTGTGGGGGGAAGGTGATGCAAGCTATGTAACCCATGTGGTCAGAGAAGCAAAACATGGAGAAGGGATGGCCTTGAGCAGTTACCAGGTATAAATTTGTATTTGCTTTCTAACCCAAGGAAATTAAGAATTTGCTTATTTGTGTTGCTTTTCTCAAAAAACTGGGATTTTGACTTACACCTGTAAATGAGACCTACCAGATGTGAGGACCTCTGGAAATATGGCTGAACTGGTGTGTACATGGAATGGAGGATGGGTAGAACCCCCCTGCTGGAAAACCTCTGATGACTGATGTCTTTCCTATCGGTCACTTGGCTTGAATGCTGTAGAAAATACGGAATGTAGATGCATGATGACATTAGAGCCATCCAGGCCATGTAACCAACAAAATAACTGTCTTCCACCACAGGGAAGGACAAGGAAACAACCGGACAGGAGCAGGGAAGAAATATCAGTAGTGTTTTTCTCCCGTGCCTTGTGCATTAGCACTCTGCAGAGCATATGGTAGGCTGAGGTTATGGATTAAGGTGTGAAATTTGCTGGCTTCCCTTTTATTCCTTCTGCAACCTATACCTTTCAGTTATTGTTTCTTACCATTAATCAAGACTAAACTCCTTTCTCCAGACTAATACTACACTTGGAGTTGAAAAGTAATGGTATGTTACAAGGAAAATACCTGTTAGTTTTTCATTCAAGGAATTCTCAAGAGGGATATGCAGCCAATGAAGATATTTAAATGGAAGGAGAGTGTCTACAGAAGAAGTGATATACATTTGATTTACAAACACCCTCATTTATTATTCTCTGACATCCAGTATTAACAGATTGGTTTTGATCACAGTAATCAGCTCAATTGCAAAAGGTTTCTACTATATATAACCCTAATGGTAAAGAAGCTGCTGTTCTCAGCAGGTAAACAGAAAACCAGAGCATGAAAGAGGAATGATACAGAAGTAAAGCCCAGGTGATCATAGCTAATAAGGAAAACGTCACTTAAACCAAAGTTTCAAGGGAAAAAACGTTCTACTGGTACAAATAGTAGCGATGTGGATGGACTACATCTAACAGTTCTAAGTACAGAGAATTATTTTTATGTATCCATACATGCCTGCCAGCTCTGCAATGGAAATTTCTTAGCTATAGGTTTTTGAAACTCAGCATACAGTTCTCCTCCAGCAACACAGTGAAATAAACACAGATCAGACTTCACACCTGCTTAGTTTGGAAGTTAGCAAGTTGATCCTGTAATGGACAAAACACTTCATTTACAATCTTTTTCCCATCTTGAAAAAGTGGTAGGGAGCACTGAAGAGCACACAGAGCATGCATGTCATCAGCACTGGGACAGACAAACAAAACCCAAATATACTACCTCATTTGCCCCATTTCTGCTGATGTGTATGCCCAGAGCTCTCCAAGGAGCAAGACCTTATGCTGCATTGACAAATACCAGCTTTAATAAAGTTCTCGTGGTGTGGAAAGAGTACCAGTTAAAGCTTTGGGGATAGATTTGTCTCTTTTTGAGTGAGCTTAGGAATATAACAAATTGAATGGGCTTAAAAATGAAAATAAAATGTTGCAAATGTTCACCATGACATATCAGTGAAAAGTTGCTGAGCTGGTTTCACTCTGCAAAAAAATATTCCATTTCTCCTGAAAGAGGGAGAAAAGTGATTTCTTGTTATGGAGAGCTGTCTTACCACACACCTCCAAAACCCTATCTACTCCCTGTAAATTCAGCCCAGGTCACCTCCTACTCATGATGGGAGAACAGACAAGTATTCATTCTTCTTGCAGTTGCTTAAAGGAGAAGACACGGTACAATTTTGTCAAGCTTTTCTTAGTTAAATGTGCATTAGATCAAAAAATAGACCCAGACCTTACTTTAAACGGATTTGTGTGTCAGCTTCTAACTTCCAGCAGTGATGTTAATGGCAAGGCAGATTAGAAAATTGAAAAAGCAGTAGGTGAACAGGAGTTCATATAAAAAAGGATGGGAAAATATCCATGCGAGCGGCATCAGCAAGAGAGTTTATAATTGAATTAAATGATGAAAAGAGTAATGGGTCAAGTGATGAAAACAACAATACAGCCTTTCAAGGCAATAAGGATTAGAGAAGTCGTCTTCCAGCTCATAGAAAATCAGTCCTTCATTCTGCTAACACAAGAGCAATTGTAAATTCTGTTGATTAAGTTTGCATGCAGTGAAATATTAGATTTGCTCTAAGATCTGCAATACATAGCTTAGCAACTATGCCACAAATGCACAGTGGATATTCTGAATAATTTTATGCCCATAGGATGTTTACAGATAAGATTGTCGAAAAGACTTTTCATTTTTCTTGACCTTTGTTTGACATTATGATACAGGCTGTCAAATGTAGCACACAGGCCAATAATTGCTGTATAGACACCCCAGAAGCAAAACCATCTCTGATTTCCAACAGCATCTCTGACAGAGATCAGTCTGTAGCCTTTCCTTCCCTGCTTTCCCCTTCATTCCCCGTGGGCAGAAAGGTCCAGCTCCTTATTGTCCCAATCAGAATTTTAAGCATACATTTTCTTTTGATATTTAAAATACTTTTCCTTTTTCTAAACTGCTTTACCTCTGTTGTCCGACTGGTTTCACACAGCTCAATTTCTTCACATCGTGACAGCCTGGAGAAAGTGTACAAGAAGAAAATATGTGGACTTTTAGTATACATGCAACAGCATTGCCTCATCTGAGATTTTAAACTGGCTTTAAATGTGATATAGTCCTTTTCTGATACCTTCTCTCATCAAAAAGCTGTCAGCAGCCCAGAGACATATTGGAGTTTTATGATATAATATTGCTCATAGTAATCATTTTATTACTGCAATTTATGATTAAAAGAATTATGCAGGAGTATAGATAATAAACCTGCAGGCACGTACTTTGCCTGCTAGCAAGATAGAGTTGACTGTTCAGATCACTGAGCTATTTTCATTGCTTCCTGTTTAAGTTTTTCATCTCCTTGGCACTACTTTTTTTCTCTGGAGTTCAAATTCACTCACAGAACATAAGCAATTGCCAGCATTTTATGTATGAGGTAACAATTATAGCATAGAATGATAATTCTGAGCTTGGAAACTGCTCTATATTTAGGAGAAAACATCAGGATAGATCTTATTAGGCTGCACCAAAAGAGGAAAGTGATACAGAGATACTAAGTGAAAATGTCTTTTCCTAGACCATACTCACATGAACTCTGAGACTGAATTAAGGAAACCAATAGGCCATTGAATTAAACAAATGAACCTTTGACAGAAAGTGAACTAATTTAATTTGTAACAGCTATGGGAGCTGTTACTTTTTGCCTTATATGTCCACATGGTGATCCCGGACCAAAAGCTTCCTTGAATGGGTTTGCATTGTTATTGCAGAGATATAATATAGGATCTATCTGTGCAAATGGTCTCTCTTAAAACTGCAGCTCTATAAAAGCTGCGAGCAAAAGCCATGGAACAATAGCTGTCTAACCATCTCATCAAACCATATTAATTAGCTCTACAGCTAAGATATAATAATAATGTATCAGCAGTGGTGGTTTATTTTATATAGCTATTTTGTTCCATTTTAGCTGTAGTGACAGTATTTTTTGATCATGCAATGCAGGATGCTGCACTGTGTTCTTTGAGTGTTATATGGAGTTGAATGTTAAAATCCTTCACATTTTTTCCTATATCTGGACTGCTGTGATTGATACAGAAAGCTGCTAAGACAGAAGAACAAGACATTCCTACATGAAAAAATACGAACAACAAGTAGCACAGGGCTGTGTTTGATGCATGAAAGAGCTACAAATACTGAACAGATAAAGTGAGGCTTATTATCTCTTACTCTGTGCTTCAGGAGATTGAGTAAGTTTAGAGACTAAATAGTTCAAGTGCTGTAGCAGAAGTAATCTGGAGAGCAAGAAACATTGCCTAAGTGCTGGGACTGTCAGGCTGTCACATTCCTACCTGGGCTGGCTCTCAGACAGAAGGGTGACCGGAGGTCTGCAAGTGTCTCAAACGCTGTGCATGCCACCAGTAAACTCAGAAAATGTTAAAACTCCAAAGACCTGGGATTTTTTTATTTTCTAAGTAACATTTCAATCATTATAGTTAATATTCAAGGCTTAGGGTGGCTTCTTTTATCTGCGATTGTAAGATATCTAGGCTAGGAATATATCACTCGGGGGTGGTGTGTGTCTGGTTTTCCTATGAATTCTTGATTCCTCTAAATGCTTGAATAGTTTCCTGTTGCTTAATGCTAAACAGTATACAAGGTGAGAGTCGGTATCCTCTGTAGTCTGAGAAGAAATAGCTTTTCTCACAGTGAGAGTCTCCACAGCTTTCTGATGAAAGCAGGCAAATTGGTGCAGTCCCTCTCAAGTTTATGAAAATCTGGTTTTAAGGAATTGTTTAGCAAGTATTTCTTGTTTTGAATATTTTCTCTTTTCAGACCATTTGTCACTGTTGGTCAGTGAAACAATCCCAGCAAGCCAGGAACACTCTGTTACAGAGTCGCTGACACAAATATCCTTGTCCCAGCTAATGCAATATTAGATGCAAAAGAACTTTACAGTTTTGTGATATGCTTTCAAGTCTGAAAGGAACTCATTTTTATTAAGGAACATTCTGGGGGTCTGGAAACTGTCATCATATGAGACTTAAAAATACATTGTACAACAAAGACCTTGACTTTTCAGAGTTTGGGACATTTTTTGGAGGGTAGCCTGGTGCTTGTCTGGTTTTAGGTCTTGGAATTGACTACCCTTTGTTTTGGGGGGATTTTTTTTTTTCTAAAGCTACTTCCCATTCTATTTTTTTATT
This sequence comes from Megaceryle maxima, assembly GCA_024605025.1. Lineage (NCBI taxonomy): Eukaryota > Metazoa > Chordata > Aves > Coraciiformes > Cerylidae > Megaceryle > Megaceryle maxima. The sequence goes on along the minus strand of JANHGN010022646.1, from coordinate 37,016 downwards.
CAAACCTTCCTGTTTTTTTCAGGGCTCCAGCTTTATTTTGTGCTCCTGACTGAAGTCAGGATATATGTGTGGAGCCAAGTCTGTTGTCTTACAGGCTGCTGCTGAAAAAAAAGGTCAGCTTTTTATCATTTACTTATTCCTTTTGCATTTCTATTTCTACATGAATCACTTCATTGGCAGGCTATAATTTATAGCTTCCTCCCTCTAATATAAGTGTAAATGCTTAATTTTACTGACATAAATTGTATGCAAAGGACATGCTTAAAGTTAATCAGGCTTACAAGCCTGCTTTTGCAGCCTTAATTTGTACCCTATAGAAGAAGAAAAATAATAAATGAAAAAAAGAATGTTATAAGGGAGTGTGACAATTAAAATGGGTGGGTACAGAGAAGGGAGATCTTTTCCTTGGAAACCTTTTCCTTGGAAACTTAATTAACGCCGGATGAGTCCCTCAAAAATTCTCTATGATGAAATAATCTGCAGTTTATCTCTAAGAGAGTTAACTCTCTATGCTTTGGTGAAAAAAAAAAAGAAAAGAAAAAAGAAAGAAAAGAGAAATCTGTGTATAACCACCCTTCTGGACATAGAATTAAAGAATAGAAAAGAAAACAAAAAGCCCTAAACAATGAGAGGTTTATAAAATGAGAGGTACTGTGCACGGAAATTTGGGTAGGGGGCTAACAGGACCCCAGCAACATGTCTGGCCAAAGCAGGAAACCCCCAAACCAGTAAGCTGCTTTGTAATTTCAGATGCCAATCTCAGCATCTGTAATGCTAGTAATGTGTAGTTTCTGAAAGCTAGGATGACACAAAACCAGTGTGGGAAGGAGGGAAAGCGACCTGCAATGTGGGATTGTTTGGCTTTTAATGAAGCATAGCTGAGAAGTTAATTGTACCCACGCTTATTTTTATGAATGCAGGTAACCTGAGCCTGTGACATCTATGGTCGAGGCTCACTCTTTAGCTTCCCGTGACGCTTGGCACGGGGGCTTCTATTGTGTACAGACTCACTGGAGACACCAGCACTACAGGGGCAACAGGCAGCCCTTGTGTGCTTTCGTCATTCAGCTCCAGAGCTGTGATTAGGGTTCTTGTCCCCAGCTCCTGCATGCTTTCCCTAGGAATAACCAGAACCAGTACACGCTACATCTTTCTGTTAGAAGAGTAGCTGTGTAACTTGCAACACAATTCACTTATTTTAGATATTATTTGGAAGCTCCAACTCATGTGCTTTAAGGAAAAGCAGTCACTGCATTCACCTACCGAAGTAAACGTACTGGTGTTAAGAGTTTATTGTCTTCTTCAGTGCCACCCTAATTAACATCAGCCCTGTTAGAACAAGGAACTCGTAGACCTCTCTTGAGAATCATCACTGAGTAAAACACTCGGGACTATTTCTACAATTAACATCATTTGCCTCACAGCATCATTTGGATTTTTTTTATATATAACCCAACTGAATCTCGATTTGACTGAAGAATACCTTTGGTATCTGTTTCCCAGATATTTTAAACCAGCAGAGAGAAAAATCTTCATTGTTTTGCATGGTATGCTGTAAAAACATTAATTAGAAAGAGAAAGGTCATTTAATTAATAACCACCTTGACAATAGGAAATATATAGATATAGATGTGGATTTTTATTTCTATCTGCTTATGAAACCTTATAATTTCATTGCATACAAAAAGTAAGTTTAAGCAAATACAGTTAATGTGCCTTTTAGATAATTTTTATACATGAAGATGTATTTAGAAACCAGAAGAGGTGTCAATAACTATCTGTTCCTATTCACCTAGACATAGTTTAATCTGAGGCAAAATCATAGACTCAAAGAACTGCCCAGGTTAGAAGGGACCTCTAAAGATGATCTGTTCCAACCTTCCGTGGGAAAGGGAATCTAGATGAGATGATCTAGCACTCTGTCCAGTCACATCTTGAAAAACTCCAGTGATGAGAACTCTACTATGTCCCCAGGCAGGTTGTTCCAGTGATTGATAGTTCTCACTGTAAAAATTTCTTACTTATACTGAGATGAAAACTCTGACAGTGCAACCTGTACCCATTGCCCCTTGCCTTTTCCATGTGGCTCTTTGTGAAGAGAGAGCATCTATTTGTAGCAGACCTTTAAGTGCTGGAATAGTGATAATGTCCTCCCTGAGACTTCTTGAGGAAGAAAAGACCTAACTCCTTCAGTCTTGCCTCATACAGCAGGTTCTTCAGCCTTCTGTTCCTCTCCGTGGCTTTCCTTTGGATGGTCTTCAGTCTGTCTGTGCCCTTCTCAAATTGTGGGGACCAGAAGTGGACACAGTACTCCAGGTATGGCCTGACAAGTGCTGAGTAGAGTGGGATGATCATGTTTCTATCTCTGCTGGTAAAACCCCCATGGATGCAGCCCAGGATCTGATTTGCCTTTGTTGCTGCAATACACTGCTGACTCGTGTCCAGCTTGCTGTCCACTGGGACCCCCAGCTCCCTTTCAGCAAGACCCCTCCCCAGATACACAGATCCTATCCTGTACTGGGTCTTTGATCATTTTATCCCACGTGCGGGACCTTGTCTTTGTTAAATCAAAATTACTAAATTTAATACTGCATTTTAGTTTTGTCATTTAAAAAGTACCTTATTAATCAGCACAGTATAAGACTGGGATATTCAAGCAGCATATCCTTCAGAAAAGGTAGTGATAGTAATGAGTATTTTGTAGACCAAAGACAAAGTTAAAAACATTTCAGGAAAATTATCAAAAGAATCTGAGACTGACAGAGAGAAACATTCACATGAAGCTAGCTTTGGTAATAAACTTATAATGGGACAGATTTCACACCATACTGGGAAGCAGGATTTATCAGATCGAGTTCTATATTTCTTCAGTTCATAGGTCAACTAAAACTTTGTAGGAAGTACCGTGAACCTTTTCTTTTTTTTTTTTTTTTTCTCTCTCTTTTTAAAAAGATTGAGATCATTCTAAAGAAAAAAAAAAGAAAAACACCGACAAAAAACAGCTTAAAATGGCAAACGACCATGTTAAAAACATTGTTTTGGCTTGAGTATAACATTTCTAATGGAAATTGAGATCTTTTTTCTAGTAAATTTTGAAGACAGCTAAATCAGGCTGAAATATGAAACCACATTGGAGCTGACTGAACAAATCAGATGGACTTTATAGAATTGCAGTGGAAGGATTCATACTGAAACACATTGACAAATTAAATAGCAATTCATCAAAGATTTTCTTTAACCTGAATGCACTTTTTCTTTAACCAGACAGTGCTACCTACTTCCATACTGATGGTGATTTCAGACTGTATTTTTAGTGGACAAGTCTGAAAGCTAAAGAGCAGTGGGTTTTGGCCAAGCGTAGAATAACTGATCACAATCCTCTCTTGATTTACATGAAGCCATGCTAGATTAAGTTAACTTGGAAATTTGGTCTATTTAGTGGTGGTCAACTATGCACACTGCTCAGCTCCACTGATTCAGAGGAAATTTGAACCTCTGATTCAATTGTATGCGATGAAAAGATTAAGTTTCACCCTTTCTTCCACTAATCAAGTGTTAAAGTCAGTTTTTTCTTAGCAGTGCAATCATATCCTTTGTATTTTACCAGCTAGCAAGTATTTTCAGTCAGTCTTTAATGTTCTTTGCTGTTCTAACAGCCACACACTAGCTCGTTCAACCAGTCAAAAATAGCATTCAAAGAATGGTTTTTGCCATCCCCAGTTGGCTAAAATCCTCTCATTCTGGTGGGACTTTACATGACTGCACCTGTACTCATCTTTGTCATTTGGTAACGGGGCCAGAGCACAGGTAGCCAGGAACACAGGACAGGACAGGACATCCTAAGTAAAGTTTGTCCCAGTACTCTTCTTGGCACCATGTCATACAACATCTTCCATAAATTTGTCAAGCTCCATCTTACAACAGCTCACCTGGGCGTGAAGCCAGCCAGCACTTGGGGAGTGCCAGCTAGTGCTGGCTGTTAAAGCATAGCCAGAAACAAACACACCATGCCTGTCCACTAATGTTGATTCCAGCTTCCCAGGAGAGCACATATAAATCTACTTGAATATGACACTGATTCTTCATGCTAACAGATCTAGTACATGCTGCATTTGGAGGTCCACACAACACATAGATGAGAGCTCTAGGCTGAAATGCCTTTCTTTAAAAGCTCCTTCTGAGGTGCTGGTGGTCATCCTGCTGCTTCTGAAAAGAAGCCACGTGAAGGAAAGGAAATCCTAACTCGCAGCCCGAGCCAAGGTCCTTGTCCATCTAGCTTCATGTGGCTTTGCAGAGCCCCCTCATGCCTCCCTTAGCTTTTCTTCCTTTCACAGCACACTTTGGAGGTGACACGATCTCCTCCAGGTTTAACATGAGGTTAACCTCATGTTAAAGTTAAGGTTCTAACGGTTTAAAGAGGACAAGCAGGGCTCAGACGTTGGCTCGGATTTTGATTTAATGTCCAGTGTGATCTCATTCGAAGAGCAAAAATTAACTGCCTCTGATAGATGTTCCCAATGTCATCTTAAGTATCTATCAAAAGTACTGTGTTGATCTGAATCCACACCAAGCCAAACACATTCCACTACTGAAGCGGTGTCAGATCCAAGAGCAAAAATCCCAGGATATTATAAGGGAACTTTCTACTGACTTCAGCCTGTGCTGGCCTGAGCCCTTATTTGGCAATCTTCCTGAATGATGAAAAAGGAAAAACGAGCATGCATCTTCTCCTGGGAGACAGAAAGCATCTTGTCTGCCTCTCATTCAAGCTTTCAAACAATAATTCTTCTTTATAACCATGTATAGTTTCTGGCAATAATTATGAATAGAAAGCCAGATAAGTTTGGTGCAAATTAGCATCACTCTGTGAAGTCACTGGACCTGCGCCAGTATATACCAGTTGAAGGCATGGCACATAATGTGATGTCCCTGGAGCTGTGCCAGTATATACCAGCTAAAGGCATGGCCCGTAATTCTGTACATCAGCATCTTTGCACTGCACTCCTTTATCAACAGCTGCTACATATTCTAAAAACAGAAAGCAGAGTCCTGTCTTGCATGGGCTGTAAAGCTTGGGCTGTTTTCTCATTTCAACTATTTGAGAAGGTCTTTGAGAAACAGACACCATAAGTGATTAAGGTTTCTGGGCCCCTTCCCAGTGCAGATAACAAATAATAATTGTATTTGATCCATACAGCGCTTCTGCATGTCAAAGGTGATTTGGACCAAGTGATCTGGCATCCTTCTAAGCTCTAAAAGAAGCAGTGATTTCGAGCTGCTCCCTACAGCAAGTCATACACAGTCACTCGGTACACAGGAGGGTCTGACCATTTCACTGCATACAAAAGGCACGTGCAGCTCTGAAGTACATCTGAATGTACATCTGAAGTACTTTAGAAGACAGGTGCTCAGGCATAGGCCATATTTATATTCAATGATTAATATCATTGCATATGTAAATGTTCGGTGAATATCACTGTATATGTATTCATAGATGATTGAAGTAACAGTTTTTTCCTTACTTAAAAAAGTAAACCACCAAATTCTAAGCTCCAGAAGACATTATTAATAATATCTGCAATCTGCAGTCACTTTGTTCTGCCTTGTATTCTAATACAGGACATGAGCTTGACACAGGTAATAAAACTTCTCTTTTTTTCTTTGCCTGATCTAATTTATTCTAGAGTCAGCTACATTGCCAGAGCTTGTAACAGCCACCCCCATACTAATACTTGAGCTAGACCACCTAAAAGCACTTCTGTTACACAAATACAAATGAGGACAATTGCTAAGGATCAGTGTTCCCCAGCAGACAATGTAACCTTTGTTCAGCTGATACGTGCTTGGGTTTTGTTGTTTGTTTTATTCCCCTGAAAGAGTGGTAGCAAAAGTACAGCCTTCCCATTTTTGTCCTGGAGCCTGGGATTATAAGACTGTTGAGTGTGATTTCTTGCCTTATCTAAACCTCTCAGTGATGGTCGCTCGGGAACAGACAGGCAATGCCACAGACGTTCCCAGGCAGGAAAAAGTGGCCCCCGAGGAAAAGATTGAGCAGGTCTCTGCTTAAATGGATCTGACAGCTTTGCTTAGAGAAAGATGTTTGTCCCTGTTTATGGATGTGTCCTTTTCCCCCCTTATGATTCCCAGGACCAGTGTTACTTTTTACTGTGTGTCTGAATGTCTGGGTAGGGAGCCTGAGGTCATGTGTCCTGCAGGCAGTGGGGATGGGTGAGAAACAAATCCACCAAGGCTGCTGTTCGCAAAGGGCTTGAGTCTTTTCCATAACATTTCCATTATCCTATTTAAAGTTTAATACCCCAATGATGGGACTCTCTCCATTTATTTTGATGGAAGTAGGGTCAGTGGCTGCCCTAACCTGTGCATAAATATGTATTTTCACATGAACCCTCCTCAGGCTCGAAGACCAAAAATGTCAAAAACATCTCACTGGCATTTAAGTTATAAAATTGAAATCAGTTGTTAATAAACTATTTGTATAGAGCCCCAAATTTGTTTTTCATGTTGTGCTTTGTAGTCTTCTACCTGTCAGATAAAGAATCATAGAATCGTTAAGGTTGGAAAGGACCTCTAGGATCATCAAGTCCAACCTTCATCCGAACATCTCTCTGCCCACTAGACCATGGGATATCCCATGTGATAGGGATCGTATTATTTTCAAAACTGACATATTCTGTGGTCTTTGTTTCTTGCTGTCAATATTTGAATTTTGATTGTGTCTAGCAGAAGTAGATGAATCTTCATCCAGAATTTAATTTTAGAGAGGATATATGGTATCTTGCTTGAAGATTTTCTTAATCAGATGGATTTGTCCTGACTTTCAACTCCAGATAAGAAAATAGACTATTCTATCACAAAGTTTTACTGTGTGTGAGGTTTAGTGCCAACCAAAAATGGCTCCCAGTATCTTAGTTATTAAAATCACATTTGCTGGTGATTATAGCTATTTCCTGCATAAAATGAAGTTTCCACAAATACTTAATAAGTCAAAAGAAGTCAAATAAATAGCATGCCTCTGGAAATACAAAATAAATTAATATTTTTCTGAGACTTGGGAATTCCATGCACTGGGTTAAATGTGTGCAGGAGCTTATGTTTATTCCTGATAAAGTCCAAAACATCCTGGGTCTAATTAAGCTTCCCTTATTTCCATCTTCCAAGATGATGAAAGAAAATGCAATTTTTAAAGTGGAACCTGAACACTGTTCCCTGTCCTTTCCCAGCTGCAGTGCCTGATGGGAGACCATCATGCATCTCCAATATTTCTCAGGGACATCCCCTGTTCCTGTCTTCCTCTGCTGTCGTACAAATCCTAGCAGGACAGCAATATAAACAACCTCCTGGCTGGATCCTGGGCAAATGACAGGGATCAGAGGGCTCAACAGACTGCAAGGGATGATCCTGGTATGGATGGAAGACAGAGGTAGGGTAAGAGAGCCTTGAAGGACAGGGGCTCTAGTGAGTTCATACAACAGAGAAGAAGGAGCAAGTCAGACACTGCAAACAGTGAAGTATGTGTAGTTAACACGCAGCAGCTCCATCTTTGTTCTCTCCTTTTTGGTGTAAAGGAGCCAGTCACGTTCCACTAGGCAGATTTAGAAACTGATCGTCTGCTGTGATCACAATATCTCTAACTGCTCTTTGAAAACCCAGAGATTTTTATAATATCTGCAGTTACTTTAGTCGGTGTTTTTGCTGAGATGTTTGCTATAAACTTTTATACAACATATATATCATATAGAACTTATTTTTTTTCTAAATGCTTATCTAGCGAATACTTTTTTTTTTTAAATACTGTGGTTATAAATCAGAGAAATATGGCTATTGTAAACTTATTGATATTGACTTCAGTCCACATATTGTAGGAATAATCTTTTGAAAGTGCACTAGGCTGGTCGGAGATGAAAGGAACTTTAAAAAATGGCAAAACAAAATGAGACCAAAAGTTATTTCAATGCTTTTTCTTCCCTTTCCCACAATCTTGTATTTCTGAAATAAGTGCCTGCAGGGCCAGATCCAAATCTCTTTGAAGCTGAAGGGAAATGTGCTGTGGAGCTTTTGTCTGAGCCTTGTGGGTACTCCCTGTGGCCCAGGTTTAGAAGCCCACCATAGCTGCCCAGTGCAGAGTGGTTGTATTTGGTGGTTGCAAGAAGCTGATTAATCGAGTGATTTGGGTCCTGATAGTCTTGTGTCTTTATGTTAATTTTCTTTGATAAGGACAAAATAAGATGTCTTTTCCTTGACTGCAGTGAATGTGAGTAAAGCCCAATGTAAGAATAGCATTTTGGAATAGCCATAATGACTGTCAGTGAAGATGCAAAATCTAATAAGCCACAGCAGTATTACACTTCACAAAACAAATGAGAGAGACTTGAAGGAAATCTTAAAGTTCACATTCAAAAAAGTAATAGCATAATCCCTGATGCAGACAGAAACAAATATTTGCCTGCAGCTTTTCACTGGGAAGAACCACAAACTTGTGAACACAGAGAGTATGATCTATTTAGTTATTAGTGACCATACCCCATTAAATAATGGCAGAGTGTTAATTATATTGAGCCATATCCTAAGGTCTTAATTCATTTTTAACTCTGGAAAACTGTCATGAAGTTGATGAGAGGTAGCAACTGAAGGACTTGGCCTATTGTAGCTTACACACAGGCATCCACCACACAATTCTCTAAGCAGATTTGGCCAAATGGGTTTGGGCAGCTGCAAATTAGTGTACAGTTTTGCTGGTTTGTTCTCCTTAATGAAAATCTTGTTAAAAATCCCAGAGATACAAATGATTTGCAAAAGGCAACACAGTCAAGGCCCTCAGTGTCCACCTGACTCATTTTTCTCTTCTGAAAAGTCTTTATTTTCAATGCAACGAGGCTTTCAGCAAACACTTCTACACACAGGTGACTTTAGCAATTGCTCCCAGGAGAGCAATTAAACAGGACATTGTCATGACATACTGTGACATGCTTGCCTTGGAGATCATTACAAGGAGTACAATGGTCCCCATCTACCAGTGTTTACCCTCAGCTTCCACCATTTTCACAGCTGGTTGCCCGTTCCCCAGCCCACGTGCAGTATATTCATGCCATGTGTATCAGTGCTTGTTGACTGGAGGAAGAAGACAATTCCAGATGGATTTCTGCACCCAGTTACTCTCTGTAGGGACACCCCAGAGAGTTCATGGGTTGGGATGGGCTTGTGAAGAGGACAGGCAGAACCCAGAGTCCTTTGGCTACAGGTAACATCACAGCTGAGCTGGGTACGTTTTGTCAATAAACTCTGACCTGCTTATTTTTTTCCTGCTATTTCTTCCATTATCTCCATTTCTTCCATTATTTCTTCCATATTTCTTCTATTATCTGCAGGTAGTTTGATATTGCCTCAGGTTTACTCCTTGTGAAGTAAAACAGGCAGGAGGACTCCAACTTTTCTGAAATGTCATGTGTAAAAGCAATTATCCCCCTGTAGAATGGTATGCTTAACTGAAGCAGCTACCTTCCCTTCTCCTCGGCGTGAACCTTTGGACTACTGGGAAGGTGAGAGACCTCGGAGGCTTTTTAAACATCCCAGACCATGACACTTACTCAGTTTCACTCCTCATCTGTCAGGGAGCTCACAAACACCCCCTGAAGTTTCTGAACAGCCTCCTGTTGGCTTCAGTGGGAGTTGGATTGGGCCCACAGGCACAACTCCAAGTCTATTCCCAGCGAGGCAGTGTTTCTGGTCTCTCTTAATTGGGAACTTGGAATCCCCTGCTCGTTTCCAAACCTAAGGGCTCCAGCTAGGGCGTACAAAGTGCTTTAGCCATGCCAAGAAGCCAGCTAGAATAATTTCCTTTGCAAGAGTTAATTATGTTAAATTGGGTGCCCTGCTCCAAGAGATTCAACAGCAGAGGCAAGCACAAGAGGAGGAGTCTGGCCAGTCCTGCATGAGCAGTAGTGAGGACTGTGATTATGCTGGTCTGTGAGAAATCTGGGGCTGGCAAGCAATCTGCACATGATGTCATCTTTCCCGGACTTGTGAAAAGGTTGCAAGGACCTGCTGCAACCCTCCCAGAAAGGCTTGGTCTTGTTGCTCCTGGATTTGGAGTGTACGTCTGCCTGGGCACACAGCTCATTAGGGAGATATGTGTAAGGCAAACAAACCCCACTCCAAGAGCATGTTTATCTCATGGCACAGAATGCCGCGTGCCCGCCAGATCAAAGCTGGTGGGAACAGATGCTGTTAGCAGAGCAGCAGCTGCACTCAGATCCTGTCCACACCCTTCCTGTCTGCTGTGGCCTACCCAGGGGCTATTATGTTCCCAACAGGGCGATGATTACCCCTCCTTCCCACCCCTGCTGCCATTCTCCGGGCAGGGTGTAGCGGTGCTCTCTCGCCACACTGTCTGCTGCGGGTTCTCATTGTTTCTTTCGGAAGGTGCAGATAGTGGGCTAGACACTCCTTGGCTGGTGCTCTGATAAGGGTTTGGAAATTGTTCTCATGTGTTACATAGCAGCATGCTTGAAAGAAGGAACTCCGTTCAAAACAACAAAACCTGACCTTGGAGGTCATTATTTTCTTTTAAGGAAGGAGTTTTGTGCCTCTCCGGATTGGAAAGAAAAAAAACCAAAAAGGTCAGCGTGGCCAAACTCTCTTTTCTACTGCACTGGAGTAAGGTGGCATAAAAATAAGTGATGTTACTCTGTTTTCCTGCAAGAGCTCTGCAGGCTGGATTCCCATTCTGCAGGCAAGGAAATCACTATTTCCTCACTGTCCTGCTATTCTGCCTGTTGTCCAAGTCATCTACACCAAGTTTGTCTTAACCAGGCTAACCGTAACATTAAGCAATAGTAGGGCAGTCTTTCTCACAATAGTCTAGAAAGAACTGCACTCCTTGTAAAGGGAGGTGACTTGGAAAGCAGATGCTGAACAAGAGGACTGAGCAAGAAAGAAGCATGCTCCTTTTCAGCCTGTCTGTCTAATAACCTTTAATCAGTCCAGTAGTTTATGATCATAGAATCAGAGAATGGCTTGGGCTGGAAGAAACCTTAAAGAGCTTCTAATCCAACCATGGTCAGGGATGCCTCTCCACTAGATTAGGCTGTTCAAAACTTCATCCAACTTGGCCTTGAACACCTCCAGGGAGGGGACATCCACAACCCCTCTGGGCAATCTATTCTAGAGTCTCACCAGCCTTGTGCTGAATAACTTTTTCCTCAGATCCAGTCTAAACCTATTTTCCCTCAGTTTAAAACCATTTCCACTCATCGTATCCCTGGACATTCTTGTGAAGAGTCCCTCTCCAGCCTTCCTGTAGGAACCCTTCAGGTGTTGGAAGGCAGTTATAAGGTCCTCCTGGAGTCTTCTCTTCTCCAAGCTGAACAATCCCAGCTCCCTCAGCCTATCCTCATAGCAGAGGTGCTCCAGCCTCGGGATCATCTTTGTGTCCCTCCTCTGGACTCGTTCTAACAGATCTATGTCCCTTTTATGGTGAGGACACCAGAACTGGACCCAGTATTTGAAGTAGGGTCTCACAAGAGCAGACTGATCTCTTGATCTGCTGGCCATACTCCTCTTGACGCATCCTTGGATACGGTCAGCTTTCTGAGCTGCATGAGTGCACTGGCAGCTCATGTTGAACTTCTCATCAATCAACACCCCCAAGTCCTTCTCTTCAGAGCTACTCTCAACCCACTCTGTACCCAGTCTGTAATTGTGCCAGGGATTGGCCCAGCCCAGATGCAGGACCTTGTGCTTTGACTTGCTGAACTTCATGCACTTTGCACTGGCCCATTTCTCAAGCCTGTCAAGGTCCCTCTGGATGGCAGCCCTTCCCTCAAGTGAGTCCACCACACCACACAACATGGTGTCGTTGGCAAACTTGCTGATGGTGCACTCAATGCCATTGTCCATGTCACTGACAAAGATGAACAGCACTGCACCCAGAACAGATCCCTGAGGAACTCAATTCAACCTGTAAAACACAGCAGACTCAACTCGGACTCATGAAAATCAGAAATAACTGCCACAGGCATCACTGGGGATAATCCACAGAATTTAGATTTTAGAATACCGTCTGATTTGTATCTGTTGCAAAGACAGAAGTCCTTCAGGCAGCTCTGATCTGTCATGGTTAAGCTCTCCAGGTGCCCTCTCTGTGTGACCTGGAGAGGCTATAGAAATCTAGTGAAACTAAGGGCAAATGTAAACTGTCACATCTGGGGAAGAACAGCCCCATGTATCAGTACAGGTTGGGGACCAATCTGTTGGAGGGCAGTTCTGGGGAAAGGGACCTGGCAGTCCTAGTGGACAACAGGATGGCCATGAGCCAATGGTGTGCCTTCATGGCCAAGAAGGTCAGTGGCATCCTGGGATGCATTAGGAAGAGTGTGGCCAGCAGGTCAAGAGGAGGTTTTCCCTCCCCCTCTACTCTGTGCTGGTGAGGCCTTACCTGGAGTACTGTGTCCAGTTCTGGGCTCCCCGGTTCAAGAAGGACAAGGAATTACTGGAGGGGATCCAGTGTGGGGCCACTAAGATGATTAAGGGCCTGGAGCACCTGCCATATAAAGAAAGTCTGAGAGGTGGGTTTGTTTACCTTGGAGAAGAGGAGGCTGAGGGCAGGGGCGGGTCTTATCAATGCTTCTGAATATCTAAAGGGTGGGTGTCAGGAAGATGGGGCCAGACTTCTCATTGGTGTCCAGAGACAGGACAAGGGACCATGACCATAAACTGGAAAACATGAGATTCAACCTCAATATGAGGAAATACTTCTTTACTGTGAGGGTGACAGAGAACTGGAACAGGCTGCCCAGAGAGGTGGTGAATGTCTGTCTCTGTAGACTTTCAAAAACTGCCTGGACTTGTTCCTGAGTGACCTAATCTAGGTGATCCTGCTCAGGCAGTTGGGGTGGACTGGATGATCTTTAGCGGTCCCTTCCAACCCCTACTATTCTGTGATTCTGTCACACAAGCATTCCTACAGGTAAAGGATTTCCCACTCTGCTTCCAGTGTGAAGCCTAAGTAGTTTGGAAGAGTCATCATCTTCAAAAGAACATTTAAAATATACCTCTGGCAGATACAGTTTGTGGTTCATTTTTCCATGGTGCTTGCAAATTCAACAACAAAACCAACACAACTGGATATATTCTAAGGTTTCTTCTCTCAGAATAAATATATCAAAATTCTAGATTGCCCACTAGCTTAGCTTCTTGACAAGTCTTTGCTTTGCTCTCTTACTGTCTCATAAAAGTGAAAAAAAGCAGCAAATAGATTGATTGCAAAAAAGTCAATTGCTTTACCTCACATCAAAGAGAATCATAGGATGCTCCAAGTGATCCAGCCACTGTGAGTGAATGGACAAAATAATGACAAAAATAGCAGGGACTGGTAAATATAAAGTATGCTTTGTATTTTAGGATCTCCCTAAGAGAAGAGATGGTATGAATTACCCTCTCAAAAACCGATTTGTAAATTAACTCATTCAGAGTTACAGCAGAAGCTGGCAGGCATTCGTGCACCGTGGGGACTACATTGGACCACGGAGCACCTATTCTGTAATATGCTTGTCCAACTTCCCCTGAAATCTCTGGTCCTTGCCCACTCTTGAAGGCAGGATATGGGATCACATAGAGAGTTTTTGCCATTTCTAATGTCCCCAACATCTTTGCATTATACTTTTCACAGTTCAACTTCTATCCTTACAACCCACCATCAGACCCTCTGGATGATGGCTTTAATGTGAGTGCCAAATACTCTGACATCCATGGCCATATCTGTGATAATAAAACCTGCTGAGATCTAGTAATGTGCACTCAGTCATGAACATTTGTAACTTTTTGAAAGGTCCCTGGTGCAATGTAGCCATGCCAGTTAGCAATTGTCCAAAGGAGTTCCTGGTCACGGCTCACACATGAGCCCAATAGGGTGGGTAGGCTGTTCCCAATAGGCAGCCTAACTGTGGCCACTCTGCTTTGGAGTTTGAGAGACCTTACAGATGTAGTCAGATGGTGTCTTCAGCTTCAGGGATAGAGAATGGGCTCCAGCACTGTCTAATTTACTGATACCCTTGGGAAAAAAAAAAAAAAAAAAAAAAAGAACAGAAAT
>JANHGN010022646.1:0-22809 GCA_024605025.1 Megaceryle maxima | reverse complement strand
CGGTAGGGGTGGTGGGATGGTGTGTCACGGTGACGGGTAGAGGAAGGGGTGCCGGAGTGATTTGATTTTTTGATACGTTTGGGAAAAAAAAAAAAAAAAAAAAAAAAGCCCCCTTCTATGTTTTCTTGATTAATCTTTCCTTGAAGGAATACTGCAGAGGGAAACTGCCTGCCTATAAATCCTAGATCAGGCTCTCTCTTGGGTGCTTTCTATCTATTCATCTGTTATTTTCCCTGACATCTTGTTTGTTTTCCCAGTTGTACTTGCCTATCTACCAGCTTGTGCAAGTCAAACTGTCCTTTCCTGTTTCTTCTGTCTCTGGTGTTTCCTCTCTCATCATCATTTTACACCATGGCAGTTGTGGAAGCAGCTTTGCTTTCCCATCATCGCAGCCAGTACATGCCAACTGCAGCTGTGCAAGTGGGAACAGGGATGAAGGCAGCTCTGCCTGGTGTTCAGTGTTGGTTCCTCTCCTGTGAGGGGACTACCCTGTGCTGCAGCCATGGGCTGGAGGTAAACTGCTACAAAAAGGGTTTTCTCCCAGGGGAAGAAGAAAACACCGAGATTTGATGTTTCACAGAGATCAAAATAAGGGGAAATTATTTCTAGTGGTAAATTGGCAAGGTGTCTTGAACAAGAAAAGCAGTTCTTCGTAAATTTTTCAGGCTGGCAGGACCACCTGTGTTATGCTGGCTTTCCACACAGGATCTCAGCTCTATCTCAAAGGTGAGTTCCTACTTTAAAAAGCAGAATTGTTTGACAGCTTGAAAGCATGTTAGATTTAATAAGGTACGGTTTCTGATCCCTGTTGTCAGGATAATTTTGGGGTTTACTTTTTTCTCCCAAAGTCTTTGTAAGGCAAGAAGCTGGTGTCTGTCCTGCCTCACATGGTTTGCTCCCCTGTGCAGCGGCACAGCAGCAGCAGGAGACTGCAAAATATCCCCCAGGAACACAGAACGGGCTGCCAGGGTGGGATGCTCAGCTTCAAATGCCTTGAATCCCTTCCCACTGTGGGACAAGTACTCTCATTACTTTTCTCTGAGAGGTCAGAGTAAGAGGATCATCCAAGCAGAAGGACCATCAGGTGCAACGTGACAGCAGCCACAATGTGTCCATCTCATTTTGCTCAGAGGAGAAGTCCCACAGAAGGACAGACTGTCACTTCTCTCTGGAGGAAGACAACAGCTTTGCAGCCCTAACCCTGGCTCTGACAGCTGGAATTGGACATGATTTCCAACTCATTTCCACATGTTTTGGTTTTTATTAGCTGACCATAGATGACTTTCTGATTGGGGCACTCAGCACACTTTGTTGAAGCAGTGGAGGGGTGTAACTCTGACCTTCAGATCCTCCAAAAGTCTGTCCCTGTCAGAACAGCAGAGTATAGCATGGTGTACAAGAGCTCCACATGTTTTCTTTTGGTTTGTTTTTAACAGTGGATAACAGTGTTACTCAACAGTTAATAACATACAAAACTGAAGAAGTTAAGTTTCATCTTGTTTTGATGGCTATGCTGGGATCAATGCCTCTTAGATTTCCTAAGAAACCCTGGTAATTAGTCCATAGATTTCATTTAGGTTCTCCATCCAAACCACAAAGAGTTTGATACAGAAAATGTCTGTTTGTGCCAAGAATCATAATACTGCTGTCACAGGACCTGGTGTTAAAAAACTCCAGTACTGAGCTGATATTTGGAGAAATCTCTGTGCTGCTACAGGATGCAATAGCAAGGAAAATGAGCTACAAGGCTCTTCTCAGGAGGAGACAGCAGGAGAATCCTGGAACTTGCCTTCTGCTTATCTGGAGCCTTGACCCCAGCTTGCACCATTTGATCCGCATGCCTGTGACTGCTGGAGACTTATCTTTTGCAACAGGAATTTGCCTGTGCCTCATGCACCCATCTTACAGTCCACTTACAAACTGGATTACGGGACTAACACTTCAACACTCATAAGTGGGAAACCTGAGAGCAGGTCATGGTCTCCATCACAGGCGAGGTGTAACAGAGTCAAGTAGGAGGTCAAGCAGAACTAACAGGGTGAGGTTACTGCATATTTCATGACTCTTCCCAGCTGTAGAGATGCTAAGTTTTGTCAGTGAAAAAGGATCATCAAAAGCCTATTTAGTAGCCTGATAAATAATTATATAATCAAATGTAAGTCATTTTATCTTTCCTCTATCCTTCCCAAATTTGATCTTTACAAAACTATTTTTGATGGGTAATGGAATACAATTTGATTGTTAATTTATCTTCTTTTTCCACCTTGATTGCAGGATAGCATAGATATTTTTCTGGCACTGACAGTCACGTGTTTTCTACTGAAGTTCCAAGAGTGGATCAGGAACACTGGGGAAAGGTAAGATGTCTCCATTCCCATGGGGTCAGTGAGCACCTTCAATATCAGAGCATCCTGAAGCCAGCATGACTTCTCAGGATGAGGAGTCCAGGACAGACTTCTCCAAAAGCAGTGGCAAGTTGCAGAAAAGAAAAGAAGGGACATGCTATAAAATTGTTTGAGAGGAGACTTGTCTTCCATCTAATAGGAAATACAAGCTAGATATGGTCTTTATTTTGTCTGAAACATTATATTCTGATCCACAATTATTTCCCCTCCTTCCTCTCCCATGTGGGGATATTAGTAATTTTCCACATCTACTATATGTGGCAGTCCAAAGTCGGTGCTTAGGATACATTTATTTCTCAAAATTCTTCTGATGTATTTGAACATACTGATTCTTCCCACTGCACCACTACCAATGATGCCATTATTCTAAGGCAAAGCTGACAATTTACTCCTGGTTACAATTTATAGGCTTACAAACTTTTTATGGAACTTGGTGTTCCTTAAGGCTGGTGCCGGGGCAGTGGTGTCTTCCCGTTTACCCTCTCAGCTAAGTAGCAGCCAGTGAACATTTCTTAATGTCAGGGGGGAGACTTTACTGAGCAACTTCTCAAGCAACTTCTTGAGTCATTAACTACTGCGAGGGAAAGAGGAGCAGGCTGAGGCAGGAGGCTGCGATCACTGCAAGCAAGCATTTGGTTTTGCCTGGTGACACATGGCGTTCTAAATTAGAGAGCTCTGAATAAAATAAAAAAAATATCAAAGCCATGTGTCTGCTTGTGGGTGCCACATTCTTTAAGATCACAGTGGCCATCCTTCTGCACGAATGTCACAGAAACGGCTCGGTTTCATCCTGCTTGAATGATGTGGCAATATTGTGAAACACGGGGTGGGAAGGCATCCCGAAAACAGTCAAGCGAGGAAACCGCCAGAGAGCTGGAAAGCGGCTGGAGAGACCCAAGTGCTGTCACTTTAAAAAGGCGATGGGCCTCGGCGCCTTTGAAATCATTTATCACAGAAGCCGTAACATCTGCCACCATCTTGGATTCATTCGAGAAGTGCGTCTCAGTAGCCATTTTAAAAATGTTTGTTTTCAATTCAAAACACATAATTAAGTACAGGCCAGGGTAGAATATATGCCTTGAGCTGCTTTCCATCACCCTGGTTCAGAGCATGGCTTTTTCACAACTATGCGCTTTGAATTGAAAGCTTTCTTTGCTTTCTTTGCTTTTTTTAATTCTTTTTTTTTTTAATTTTTTTTTCTGAAGGGCCTGCTGTTTCTCAAAAGTAAATTGAGAGTAAGGCTGCAGATTTAAAGGAGCCTGTCTGATAGAAGCCTGAGCATCCTGAGTCCAGAGGGACAGCCCATCCTCCTGGGGCTCCAAGCATCTCCTTCCCCCAGCGGGGATGGAGTTCAGCCCCAGCACACCACAGCCCAAGCCTCACTGTCAGATAACCAGGCTGTGCCTTGTATTTAATTAAGACACGTCCCGTTCTGTAGACAGGAGACACTCAGATGATTTGTGGTCATGGAAGGAACGAGTGACCTTGTTACAAGTCTCCAGAGAGGCTACCAAAAAGGTAGCTATGTCCTTAATATATTGTCCTTAAAACTGTTCACGTTCCTTTTCCAGACTTTCTAGGAGGCACTTCAGAGGGACAACGTGAAGACAGTACTTCTCTGTTTGCATTGCCTTCAGCTCAGCCGACTTTTATCACCGTCGATGACATGTTGCAAACAAGCCTGGGGAAAAGATGAACAAATGCTCAGGAATGAGCCAATCCAGACTGTCTGGGATGGACTGGACCTGTGTGTCTAATGTTCTCTCCTGAACGGACAGGAGGAAAAGTAAGTTGCTGATACAGGAATGAGTTAGAAGCTAAGGTAGTGCAGATCTCAGTCCACTCCCCCAAAAGAAGAAGAGGTTTTTGTGTGAGGCTAGGAAAAAATCTAGAAAAGTCTCTAGTTGTCTCTGAATTTGTTTCCCCGTTGTGAGTCTGAACCATCATTTCCTGGTGCCTCAAATTCTCCATCTGAAAATACAAGCAACACAAGTTCTCTGAGTGGCTGAGGTGCTCAGATGCCGGGGCTGCATGTGTGCTGGTGCACCACCACCTTCCCACAGCACCCAAGAAAGCAGGTGGGCACTCAGGGATACTGAGCAGAGACCTGCTCCCCACCTCTGAGCACTGTGGTGGGAAAATCAGGTATATGAAGGGGGCAGGCCCTGCAGGAAGCTTTAACCGCTGATTTTCAGGCTGAGATGTTTTCTGAATGATGAGGGGACTGGGACTTTGTAATGTGTCATGGTGAGCAAGTATGTGCAGCTTATGTTAATGAAAACCAGAAATAGATGATCTCAGATTTCAGTGACTCTGTGCTTCTAAACATGACATCTTTATTTTACAACACTCTGTATACAAGGCATTTTTTTCTTTCTTGAAGATGCCTGGCAAAAGCTGAATTATGCAAAGAGAGGAGAACCCCTCATATAGTTGCAGTGAAATAAAGAAGCAATGGAGCTTCTGAATAACTTATGCTAGAGGTGTCTGTGAGACTATTTTTACATCAACATTTATCTATTTTTACATCAACAAATATGTCATTCAACTGATGATGAAATATATTTGCTATTCTGGCAGTGTTTGGATTAAAAGAGGAAAAAGTGGAGAAAAATTTAAAAAAAAAAAAAAAAAAAAGAAAAGAGGAAATTAATGAAAATATTACTAGAGACAGGGTCCCTGTAAGACACACCTGTCTGTGGTCACAGTGTTGTACAAAGGAGATGGGATCCATCTGTGTTTATAATCTGCTTGGTGTGCATGCTCCTGGCATATGTTTGGGAATAGACTGCAATTCTGATTTGGGGAAACCAAAAGCAGAAAAGGCAAGCTACCTGCTGCTACTTGAGCTAGCGCTTCCTAAACATGAAGCCAAAGCATGCTTTTAATTTTTTACTACACCCATCTTTTTGAAGTGTTCCTTAACGATGTGAGAGGGGATGTTACTCTAGATTTCAAGGAGGAGGAGATTTTCTTTCTTTCTTTTTTTCTTACAAATCTGTTTTTCATGCGCTCTCTTCTTTGGGCACGCATTCCAGTGTTACAGATGAGCGCTGAAATTACAGGGGTGAGAATGCAGCCAGGAATGAGTGACATGCAGCCATATGTACAAAACAGAAAACATCCTCTCTGACTAGGTGATAATTAGAAAGGCTGCTGCACGGCCATGTACACAAACTAAGCATGTCCCCTTTGGGAATGTATTTTCTTTCCTTTGATGTGAAAACATTAATTTATTTATTTGTGTGTGTGTGGAGGATAGATTTTTAACTGCTCACTGACCTATTTTTAAACGAAACTTCTGCCTGCTCCAGCAGCTGCTTCCAGCTACAGGCGTATGACCACTGCCCAAATGTGTCTAGCTGGGATGTTAGAGAAATGGTGTCTGATTAGAAATGGATGATAACTTATCAGTGCTCTGTGTTACTTGACTAAA
This sequence comes from Megaceryle maxima, assembly GCA_024605025.1. Taxonomy (NCBI): domain Eukaryota; kingdom Metazoa; phylum Chordata; class Aves; order Coraciiformes; family Cerylidae; genus Megaceryle; species Megaceryle maxima. The sequence goes on along the minus strand of JANHGN010022646.1, from coordinate 16,968 downwards.
GCCAATTAAAGGTCTCTTTCAAATAAGCTACTATCTCCTCATCTTCAGCAGAAACATAGAGGCTGATGACCTTGTAGCCACAGGCTGAGCTGACTATGAGCCACTGACTTTTTCTTCCTTTATAAGTATCATCTTCCCTGATATGCTTCCCTTGTGCTCAATACAGAATTCATGGGCTTTCCTCCATATCTGACCAAACCTCTACCTTTCTTCACCATGATCTGACCATAACTCCATCAGCCTAGGGTGACCTTCCCCAAAAAAGCCATACTTCATCATGTAGACTGTAAAGGAATTTTGTATGAGAAAATGACAGATATTAATATGAATCTTTAGGATTAAATGTATGGCAGGGTGAAACAGTACACTGTTGGATACCTTGTAGTCACAAATATGGCACATCCCTGCATTTTTGGGAGGGAGGGAGGAAGGAAGGAGAGAGAAAAGAAGCAAAAGAAAGAAAGGAAATAAAGGAAAGGAAGAAAAGAGGAAAGAAAAGTGAAATCTCTTTTTTTATATCCTGCTGGTATGCACTGGCTGCTTGAAGAGCTCTAACAATATTCAGAACCAACTCTCAATTCTTGCCAGAATGCAGCACACAGGGAGTCTGATGGAGCTGACCCTCTCCAGCTGACCCTGGTTACTGTTCTAGTCTAAATGGAGGCAAAAATATCACAGCAATACTTAATGTGCCAGGAAAATAATATGTAAATTAGGTTAAGAGACATGTTAAATAGTTGCAGTTCTTTCTGGTGGATAATTATTTCAACTTCTGTGTGATCTCCAGGAAAAGGAAACTATGTGAATTCAAAGTGTTACCATTAATTGGCATGCAAAGGTTGATACAGTGAGGAGGATATTAAGGTCAAAATGGAACCTTAATTCAGGTTTTATGTTTTAATTTAGACTTACTAAACATTCTACCAAGGAAGGATAAAGCCTCATAAAAGGTAATATGTCTTTTGATATAGTTGCTCTTACCAGCAAAGGAAGAAGCAAGACATGATTTGCTTTCAAAATACATCAGTTTCAATATATGGATGAGATTTTTTACTCTACCAAAGGAAAAAAAAAAAAAGAAAGAAAAAGAAAAAAAAAAAGATTAATTTGATTAAAAGGTTCAACAGAATTTAAATGCAAATTGAGTGAGAGAGAAAAACAACATTTTCTGTCTTCCATATACAGTGATGAGTTTAAATGTATTCAAAATGTGTAATTCACATTTTTCCCAATTTTTTAGTATATATACACAGGTCTCAAAAAGGACTTTTAAACTGAGATTTATGTAGGATTCACAAAACATGCTCCTAAACAAGCACGTCTGAAAAGTTAAGAAATTTTGTGCACAAATTTCCAAATAACCAGAATTGTGATCTCTAAGGCACTAAATGCCATCACATTCTAATGCCATGGCACATAAATACACTCACGTAGGAATCTGTTGGCAACTTGTAAGGTGTAACAAGATGCAATACTGGTAGAGTTTGCAACAGGTTTTCTAATTTTTCATGCAGAGATATGCACCAGTATTTAGTGTTTCTGAAGTGGGCCACATCCCAACACAATCTGGTCTTGATTCAACAAAATTTAGAACAACTTACCCAAGTGTTATGATCTAGCAGAACATGTCAATGCAAGACAACCTTCAGGAGGTCTCCACCACCTGTATAGAGTCAAGCACAGGCAAAGGTGATGTGTTCACATTCCCTTCCTCACTGGGGTTAGGACCACCTCCCATCCCAACACAGCTCTCCTGGCTGATGTTGGTCCTGCAGCAAAAGGCTGGGACACCCTTTGGTCAACTGTCTAAGGCAGTCAGGAACACAGGGCAGACTGTGCCCCTCTGCAGAGCTGCTGTGTCAGCCTGGGAAGTGGCTGAGCCCTGCCAAGGACAGAGGAAGGGCTGGCCAGGGGCTGTGGGGCAGCAAGGCAAGGGGAGTCTGTCCTGCCCCGTGTTGCAGCCCCACCAGCTCGGAGCCAGGTGTGATTGACTTTTCTAGAGCTGCAGGAGCAAGGGGGTTTCCACAAATGGATGGAAGCAAAGGCCACAGTTTCATCTTAATTACAACACACTATAAAATAAAGATCTTTTTCTTTTTAAAGGTGTATAACTAATTCTTGGCTAAAATCTTTGTGTGAATTGGAGCTCCTCCCAAAGTAATCCCTCACAGTAGCAGTTTCAAGTCCTAAAGAATTCAAAGGCTTGCTAAAGTGTTTTATTAAAAAAAAAAAAAAAAAAGAAGTAGAGGCAAAGCGATGTCACTGGGCTGAAATTCCTTTGACAGATGTAAAGGTCTCGATGACAGTTATTTTCCAGGTCTGCAGCTCAGCAATCATGCCTCTGAACAGTTTCCCACGTGAAGTGTTTGAAGAAGTGGTCGACGTGTGACTGATCTCTAAGGCTCACCGCCTGGTCTTCTTTAAGGATGAGGCAGAGGCAGAAGGAAAGGTGAAGTTGATAAGGGAATCTGAACCAAATGTTGTCATGTTATAGAGATGATTAGATGTCCTTGCCATGACTTATTACACAACCCGAGAGTGGAAAAGGAAAACATGAGATGAAATGTAGTCACAAGAGGGGAGATGCTTTTTTAGCAAAGAGCAAAAACCAAGAGAGAAATTGTTGTTGATGCCTAAGATCAGGTTGGGCATAAGAGCATTCTCTGTGCTGTAGGTCAGATGTGATGCTGCAGTAATTCTCCCCCAGAATCAGACCTACCGTGATCTATCTGCATTTGTATCTTCACAAGATGCTGATCGTATCAAAAACCTTGTCTTAATAAAGAATGGGACAATGCATTTAAAAAGCATTTTTGACCAGTCTGGGTTATTTCAGATTCCTGAAGATCCAAGGAGAGGCAAGAGCAAAGCTCACTTCTGGTGTTACTAGCTCTGTAGCTGAGAAAAGGTATGAGGCAATGCTGGTTTGAGAAAGCAGTGTCATTCTTAATATCAGTCATGGACTATGAAATAAGTAAAGTATTCTCAGGTTTTTAAAAACCTTTTTTTATCAAATGTGAAGACCCCAAAGCAAGGATTTCAGGATTTAATGTGCTATCATTATATATTTTTAAGTATGTGTTATTGGTAAGTATGCTTTACTGTGTGCATTGATACAACAAATTGGTGTGCAAGTGCAAAGTTTCCTACTGCAAGGGGAAAAATTACAATCTCCTTGTTAACAAGGTGCCACATCTTTCCAGCCTCAATGCCTACTAGATACAGCCTGGATTCATTCCACCTTTGGATGCCAAAGTGGGCAGTACTTATTCCCCAGCTTACTATTTAATTGTTGAAATCCTGACTGACCTAAATTCCATGCAGAAACACTGGTCACTAACACCCCAGATGTCCAAGGGTTCCTAAGAATCCTTCAGATTATGAAGGATGGTTTGGTTTAAAGTGAGCTTTAAGCCCTGTTCAATAGTTATCTGCTTTATTCCCCCATGTTCAAAATGGGGCCAGTACAACACAAGTCTGCCAAAAGTGGTAAGGCACTCAGCTGATACTAAGTTAGCAAGCAATCTGAAGAGCAGCCTGGGGCCAAGCAGATCTCACTGAGGACACCACCCAAGCAGATTCAGCAGCTCCCTTCAGCATCCTGTTGCCCTTTTCTGAGGTGGCTGAATAGCTATTTTAAAGGCTGGCCTTAATCAAGCCTGTGATTGCCTGAGTAAATCCCTGGGTGATTATAGTGAACAGATGATCCCTAGACTGGGAAAGATCAAAGTGTGGGCTCTACCTGTTACCTCACTTTTATAGCTCAAGAGGAACTGTGATGAGACTGAGGTTTTACCACAACGTAAATTGTTGGTTTGAGCATCCCAAAAATGCATGTCTGGAGGCAGCCAGGTGGTTAGCACTGCTTTGCAAACAGCTGCTGCAAGCGCTGTGTGGAGCTGAGATGACTGAAATGAGCAGGAATTTGAGTCTGGAGCGTGGCTGTGTCAGAGAGGATCTATGGCTTGAAGTTTCCCATCAACACCACAGGATTGTGACTCACTATGTCAAGGAAGGAGCTGTAGGAAGGAAAAGGGCAACAAAGAGACAAAGAAATCCTTCCCCCTTGGTTCCTATCTCCCCTGGTGTTTTAACTGAGCAGTTTGAGAAACATACCTTTTTTATCTCCTTCCTTAAGCCTGGGGAATTTTAAAGGCTATCCATGTGCTACCTCTGTATCTTCTTTTACTCTCCTACTTGTCCCTTCATCAGAAGCACTCGCCCTCACCTAACTCTGGGCATGTTTGTATCGGAGGCGTGGGTAGAAAAGGACAGACACCTTCAGCACACTCTTATTTCACCCCCATGCTGCCCTTCAGTAGGTCCTCACTCCCTGCACGGCCAAGCCCCTTTGCTGACAGCCCCATGGAGGCCTAAGAAGCTCATTCCTGACTTTGGGACCAAAATTCATAAAGGACACAGTGAAGGGTGCTGTCTTTTGTTTAATTTCTGTTCCACAACCAACAAGGAAGATTTACAACATAGTGCTGCAGCTCAGATACTTAGTTTGTAAACCCCTGCCCTATGTTCATACAGAGTCTGCCCATCAGGAGGTCCAGCCCGCAATAATAACCATACTGAAACCCATATGGACATTGTAAATGTGCAGAATGAGGATACTGGAGCTGTAGAAAATCACTTAAAGAGATGAGTTGGGCAGCTTGAGTAGCTCCTTGTGTTATGAGCACAGTAAAGTCTCTGTCCAGATGTCAGGAGGGTCTGACTGAAGTCTGAGTTCATCAAAGACAAGCTAAGAAGGACACAGCAACATATGACTGAAAAAAAAAAGCACTGCTTATAACTGCACACCAAGTGGTTTTTGCCCTCTTTCTTACAAGTGCCAGCTCATTTAGGTATGTGGATTCATCTTGCTCTATTAAACTAAGACTTCACTTTTCCTTTTGCCAGGAAGACAAGCTCAGCATTGTTTTTTCCTCAGACACACTGTCCAACATTCTTTCTGGTTACTTGGCATAGTCTCATTTCCACAGTCACTGCACTTAGCAAATAAGTGCAATGATACCACCCTCATCTTACAGGTGTGAATGTGAGGCACAGAGTATGCTGAGAGACATCATCTTGCAAGAAGCTTTCTTGTGTTTCACCAGCTTTCCTCAGTCTGTTAGATTGCTCTTCCTAAAAGCAAGAGAGGATGCTAAACTTCAGAGGCAGTGGACACCAGAGGGAGTGAAAAATTGGAAAAGAAAAGCAGCTTTGGTATTGCTGAATGCCAATTGCTTGGCATGCTTTGCTGTTAGCTTTTATTTAGAGGAAGCTACCAAGGCTGTCAGTCCAGCGATGGAAAAAAAGTGCATTATAATCTACAGGGGATAAAACCTCAGTCAAAAGGTCACCGACGGAATCACTCTGCGTGAACACACACAGTTCACTCCACATCCCCCACAATTTATACCATGAGTGCAAGACTCTTTTTCCCGTGGACATCCCTTCAGCAGAGATTGTGGGCAGGGAAAGGAGGGACTTGCTCTCCTCTCTCTGCCTCATGCAGCATTTCCCTTTGCCTTCCTTCCTTTCCCAGGGTATGCAGCTGGGTCCTGCTGTGTTCTCACCTTGATAAAGGGTTAGAGCCTGCTCTGCCCTTTCAGCTCGTAGTTTAACCTTCACTTTTGGGAGACACTTTATGCCATAGCCTGGTCTACAGTCGTAGCTAGCTATAGATCTGCCTCCAGAAGAGAAGAGCATTTTAGCTGCTGGGCTTGCAAAAGGCATGCACAGTGAGAGTGTCAGCAGCTCCTCTGATTGCTGCTGAAAGATGAGCTAGCTGGCCCCAATACATCAGATGCCAAGACTGGGGAGGAGCTGGGAGAGATGAAAGAAAGAGATGAAAAAGTGGGAGGGAGGATTTGCTGTTTCTGTGGAAACCAAGACTTTACTCAAACTCAGGTTTTTGCATCCCTGACCCCAAGGTGACCTGCTGACCTCTCCTCCCAGCCTGACTCCAGCCCAGCAGTTTCTCCTGAAGGAAAGGGGCCAGACTCACCTCCTGCTCTCTGTTAGAGAGCATGTTTTGGCAGACTTCTTCCTACCAGTGTAAATACAATTAAAAGAGAACGATGCACAGGGTTCAGACCACCTGATACCAAAGAGGTCAACAGGATAGGTGCCCCAGAAAGCCCCAGTGGGACAAGGCTGTCATAACAAGTAAATAACTGCACATGTGCTACTCTTTTGAGCTTGCTGACTGCATAGGTTAAGAATTGTTGGATGTTGCTTGCTCTCCTCACGTATGTAAAAAAAAGTGTAAAATAAAGAGCTGAACCCACACGGTTATGAATGGAGTTTCCAAAAGACATTCGCTAATCGCTTTCCTAGTCAAAAGGCCCTAATAAAAATTGTTGTGGCAACATGCAGCATGAAGGCTAAACCAGCATGGGCTAGCAAATAAGGGAGAGATATACAGCTAGCCTCTGACAGGAAAAATTTATTGGCGAGGAAGAAGCAATATTTAAAAAGCAGTAGAGAAAATAATCTAGGCCAAAGCCAGGACAAAGCGACTGCAATAATATGTGCTTGTATTAGGAAGGAACAGTGGTTCCATTGCTAAACTCCTTCCTCAGGCAAGAGATCAAAGCAAATTACACCCATAAGAAGAATTTCTACAATGCCTCACTAATTAAATAGCAGTTGGTTCATGTAATATTGAAATCAAAAAACATGTAAACAAACCTTGAAACGGGGCTGAATATTTTCCATGCAGACATGAGCCTGAACAAACTCTGTCTTGTACCGTGCTTGAATTTTGGAGAAGTTTGAATCCAGAGATGGATCCAATTTTTGCACTCCAGTCACACCTCCACTTAATATTAACAAAAGGCAAATCCTTAGCAAGGAAAATACAGTAGCTTGAAGGAAAATGCAGAGCACAGTCAATAACAAAATAATAAATAACAACTGATAGCAAAATGTAAAATGTGTCCAACTTCAGTGATGCTTCAAAACTACAATTGACACTGATTAGTGTCACATACTTAGATGCGAGTGTAAGACATTCAGTAATTTTTAAGCTCCTGTAGTTAAGAAAAGGAATGATCATTACAGTAGCAAAACTAAGGGCACTACCTTCCAGTATGACAGAGAAGGTTCCCAGGCCAGTAGCAAAGCAGCAGCAAAGACCAGCAGCATCCTTCTTTCATATTCCCCTCTGGGTGAATTTACCTTCTAGAAAGTCCTGCAACTTATGTAGTGCCGAGCTGGTCAGAAAGAGATAAAATAATAACTGGGGCTTACCACAACTTTTTATAGCAACACTGCTGAAAGTCTGTGAGCTCCAACTCTGTGACACCTACAAATCTTTTCCATCTGACAGAAGCAGAGCCTCTATTTTGAAGGGACCATCCCTTCAAGCCACAAGTGTTCAACTAAAAAAAAAGAAACACAAAACCAAAACCCAAGCTACCTAAAACCAGGCAGCTGGGGATTTCTTGGCTCTTTTTTATTCTAAGTCTGTAGTGGGAACTTGCAGCACCTCTGCTTTCCATTACCAGTTTCTTCTCAATGATTTAAGGATTACCTGCAAGACCTCTGTCTGTCAGAGACCTCGCTGGGAACTCAGGGAGTGTTTCCACTCATTCGTGGCAGAGATCTCGCTTCTCCCAAACCAGCTTCTGCTTTGTGTATGTGGGTGTTGCTCTGGCTATGTCTGCTCCAGTAAGTGCAGCAAGGCCAGGGAAAAGGCTTAAGCACTGGTCCACATCCATCGCTATTCCTGTTTTTCCCTTTGAATCATAACCCTGGAGCCCTGCCTCTCTAAAGAGCCAAGTTTCTCTCAGAAAGAAGATTTACAAAATGAGAATTTCCTTCTGAAGAGCTCATCCGCTTTGTCCCCACCTGCACTCCTAATCCTTCCAGTGACATCAGGAGGAATGGGCAGACATTTGACTTTTCAGTCAAAGGCAGGAATCACTGGTCTCATATTCATTTTCTACACCCACAACCATCTGCTCCCAAAAGAGAAGTTTAAAAAAATAAAGAGAATAATCAGAAATAACAGCCAAAACCTCTGCACACTCAGAAATGTGACAGAATCACACTGTTCCCGAAGCAGATATTTCTGAGTTTTCCAAAATGACAAACTGGACACACAGTTCAAGTACTGTTTGGATGTGGTAACCAGGAGCTGGAACAAGCAGCTGAACGTTCAGCATGAACATGGTCTCTTTCCAAGGGCAGGGTAGGGGATTTACAGGAGCAATACTTTCTTCCTCCAAAGGCAGAGTGTCAGGAGAGCACACCTCCCTCTCAAGAGCCAGGGTGGCCACAGAGCTATCCCAGCTTCACAGGCAGCCCAAAAAATCCTCCTGTCCTTTAGGTTTCCCTCCAGAAGGACATTCCTTTCCCAGCTCACCTGCACCAAGAGCTTCCCTCCTCGGGCAGCTCAAAACTCTGGTACCTACCACAGACATCTGCAGATGCCTCTTCTGCAAACAGCTATTTCTAAGCAGCTTAACCTGCCCAAACTTCTGCTTGGCTGTGAAATGAATTACACATTTGAAAAGTCCTGCACGCACAGTCTCCCCCACACACTCACACTCACATATTCACACACACAGAGGGGTATCAGCTGTAGCTTGACAACAAGTTTCTTCAACACTGGTTTAAAGCATAACTCTGCTGCATCCCCTCATTTTATGAATTAAAACTTAGCAGGAAAATGTCTTGGGAGGAGAAGCCACAGGGCTGTTATAGCTTTAGCAGATCCCGAGTGCTTATCTCAAGCTGAGAGAGTGATTTCATGGCAATAATTTGTTTAAAGTGTTGCTGATTGCTTCCTATTTTTTCCTAGCAAATGACTTTTACACCTTTCCACTGTTGCTTTTATATGAGCTGCTATGGCAATTACTCTGCGGGAAGCTGTGTAAACATCACCCAGACCCTTTTATCTGACTACTAAGGGCCAGAGAAGAGACTCCTGAGACCTGATAAAAAGTACTTTTATAAGTTTTTTCCCCTTCCTTGAAAAAAACCAAAAGTTACAAAGTTGCTACCAGAGTTTTCTCCAGAATGAATTCTTACTGAATGCATTCAAATACACTTCCAACAGAGACTGATCCCTGTAAGTATCCTCTTTGAAGGGAACTTCAGTTAAAATACTAAATAAATTTACTGAGAGTTCCTGGAGGCAAAGAATTGTCCCTTCTCTGCTAAAAGTAGAATTTGTCTGATAAAATTATTTCAAATCAAGTTGTTTCTTTCAGAAGAACCAGGAATTAAGTGATTAGGGCTAATCAGAGGAATCTCCTGATTCATCCTTTTATGCTCAAGTGCCAGCACTAGGTGTCAGCTATCCAAGTCTCCTATCCCTGCTAGGAACAGGTTGATGCAATGATGTTCGGATTCTGACCAAGGCACTTTGCACGTTTAACTGGGGCTCCAGCACGAGGATTTGGTTTGGCCCATGAAAGTTTTCTGCTTTATCTCACTTTCAAAGTTTCTGCATTCTCCACTCTGCGTGTTTTAGAGATTGGAGCCCTGTCAGATTACCAGTGAAGCCCAAGCACCATCACACACCACATCTCTGTCAGATTAACCAGAGCACAACACTGTGGAGCCTATGCCAGTTTTAGTCTTTTATTTTTGGTCACTTTCATTCTGTCTTTAAAAGCACTTAAAGTAGCTGAACCAGCACAAAGTTACAGCAGCGCAGGAAGATAATACAAGAACGGGCATAAATCCTGCTGGCACAAAGTCAGCCTGTCAATGTTTTTTAGCACATTTTATCATCATGATGAGAGTTAATTCTTGATCGGTGTTTTGTGACCACAGTGGGTTTTTTTTTTTTATCAAGAAAATAATTATACTATTTAATGAAGATTGAGAAAGGCACTCTGATAGCAATTAGTAGAAAGAGAATGACAGGACATTAAGCCTTGCAGGATGATTAACTCAGTGATTCATTAGTATAGTTAGGATTGTAATATGGGTTCCATTTTAATCCTTGATTTTCAGTTGTTTAGGGGATTTGATAGTTTAACTATAACTTATATAAATAGAATTGTTAAACTGCTGCATGCTCACCAGCATATTATCTTCCTTTCTATGAGCTAATGGAACATAGTCTAATATAAGTAATAGGATATTTCTTTCCCCAGTATTCCATATGAATGAGAAGTTTCAAATGTCTTACAGATGAAAGCACCAAAAATGCAAAAGGAAAATTTGTAAGATCTGTCGGCAGCATGAGGAAAACATTCCTCAGTGATGTTATCATAGATTCTTAATCATCATTTTCCATCTTGTATATAGTTTGTATTATTATCTCATTTCATAATCTCTGAATTCATACTTACTTTGGAACAAGGTAAATTTGAAAGCAAGCACGAGTTTACTTCTGCAAGCTACCATTTCCAGTTACCCTGTCACAAGGATAAAAAGCAAATATACAATGTTGTGAGAGTAGCACTTTTAGATTCATCCAGTTGTGGTTTTTATCTTTGTTGTAATCAGGGAAAGTTTTCTGACTTGCAGGTCATATTAGTCTTCCAGAGCATTTACTGCCATGCCACTCCCTCTGCTGCTCATCCACCCCTACTGATACACCACTCTTAATACACAATGAGAGCTTCTTATAGTAGCCCCTTATGATAAGTTAAGGGTGGTTTTCTTCAGCGTTTAAAATGTCTTATTGATACTAGCAGAGAACAGGACTCTTGCAGATACTGGCTCAAACTCATATTCAATAAAGGGAATAAAGGATGTCATGCGTATCCTTACCTACACATAGAGTTTGTTCTTCATTTCTACTTGCACTTCTGGGCAGTGAAATAGCTCCCTAGCTTTAAGAGAAGAGCAGATATTCATCAATAGGCTTTACAACATCTGTTGAAAGATGTGCTGTGTGCAGCATCACGCCAAACAGAGGGAGCATGAGCTCCTTAGAAAGTTATGAAAGGAGCTTCCTTGTTCCTTGAACTGAAAGCCCATTTCTGGCTCCAGGTGGTAAAAACATTAAACTAAGACCAATAGTGCATTATTCTCACTGCTTATTTCACACAAGCACGAACTGGTCTCGTACAAGAACTGTCTGTCAAGTTAGTGAAATGAGATAAGCAGGACTAACACAGTATTATGCACTTAGCATAACAGTAACTCTTGTAACATTATCTAGATGGCTACATAAATCGCTCTTAAGTGCTCCAAGTGTTGTTATGTGCATTTTCTTTATAAACAGGCTTGGTAACATTGTTCTTCTGGGCCCATGCACACCCACGTACACAGTCCTTCAGCCCTCAGAAAGCCAAAACTCTTAAGTGTATGAAACAAAAGCTGAAATGATTATTCACAGCAGTCCTATCTAATTGAAGCAAAAGTCTTCCAAGATCTATTTGCTCTATATGTCTATGGGTATAGGAAAGTACAATGCAATACCACCCTTTATTAAATGGACATTCATTTGCCCAACATAAGCCAGATAGTGGAAAATCCTGATTCAAGCCACAGGATTTGTGCAAGAATACCACTTAGACCAAACAAAGGGGTACTGTTCTATGGTATCTGATGATCATTTGCAATCCAACATGGAGCTAACTAATTCATCACTGTTCCATAACGTTAACAAATTCAATCCTAAAGCTTCACTTGGTGTGAATGGTGGCACTATTCCACCACAAAAAATTCTTTCACATAATAAAAAATACACAGTGTGTCAATGTCTAGTCAAAGCTGCTTCACAAATACAATCCCCTTCAAACTGTTTTATACAAATGAGACTATTTCTGACTTGCTTAAGTGGAAGAGAAGGAGTACTTGAAAAACTCTCGTCTCCCCAGCTAGCTCTAGCAATTTAATTGTCATCTAGTGTGGTTTCACAGATTCTAGAGAGACACCTTAACCTGCCTTCCCCACTCCAGGTGCACTTCTGTCTCCCATTCCTATTGAGGGACCTTAGAGACAAGATCCTCACAAGGGGTTCTCCTCAGTTGCCTGCCCATAGGCATGGTGAGATGCTGGAGCCACCCAGGACATTGAAGAAAGAGTGAAAGGCTGGCAGGTGCTAGCAGTGGGAGCACCCTGGGTGGCACTGAACATCAGTGCCCATGGAGGTGGCCATCTGCTAGTCCCAGGGGAAGCCCAAGGACTGCACAGGCAGGGACAAGAAGAACCACCCACAACTTACACCAGGGGAAGTTGGGATTGGATATTAGGAAAAAAAATCTTCACCAAAAGGGCTATTAAGAATTGGAAGAGGCTGCCCAGGGTTGAGTCACCACCCCTGAAGGTATTTAAAGACATATAGATGTGGCACTTAGGAACACGGTTTAATAGTGGACTTGGCAGTGTTAGGTTAACAGTTGGACTCAATGATCTTAAAGGTCTTTTCCAACCAAGATGATTCTATGATTCTATGCCTCTTCCCACAAGACAGCAAAGAAGAGTTCAGCTGTACAGGCACGAGCAATTCTGTGCCATTTATTTCCAAGGGCAGAAAGCAGCCCCTGGTCCATTTCACTTACTGGTGTAGGTGTAACCCTCAGCTCCAACAGTGACATTTCTTGAAGAACTGCACAGTCTACCCAAAGAGAGTGAAATAATAGATAAGAAATTGTGTCTTACTCTAATAATATCACAGGTTACTATGAAATAAATACCCAGATGCAGATTTTTCGACCTCCAATCACACCTGATTAATCACAAATTTCTCCCACATACAGAATTAAAATTTCTCTAACATTTCTGTCTAAGCTATTTCTCTCACTTCTCTGAGAGGTTTAGGATTTTCTGTTGCTTGCTTGTTGATCTCTAGCTGTTCCTTCAGAAGCTCTGGAAATTCACGGGATGATAACCCCTAAGAGGTTATTGCCTCCAGGGATATCCCCACCTCTGCACCCAACCTGCCTTAGCTGCCATCAGCCTTGCAGCCTAAACAATTTTGAGTTAACAGAGCTGGCTGGAAGCAGCTGAAGAGTGGTCACATCATCTGTCCTGCCATCCCTGAAAGAACAGAAGTCACTTCTAACCTAAGAGTGGCCACAGAGAATGCTCATGGGACTTGAGCTCCTAAATCACTACTGTGAAAACTTGACTCCAAACATGGAGCACGCTGTGTAGCCTCTCACTGCAATGTGAGGAAACTTGGATTTCTCTGTTCTTAGTGGTTTGACTGTGGTTCCTTGCTAAAACAAACATTTTAACAAGTTTGTCTCTGGAAGCCTTTCAATTTTCTATCCCTGAAATATCTGTTCTTAAAATGGCCTGTTACAGGAATCACTTAATATTTCACATTCTTTTTTTTACCTGGTAATATATAAACTTAATGCCTATAATCCTATTATTTAGAGTAATTGTAGAATTAATTAATTAGAGTAATTGTAAAACATTACATCATTTTTCACACCTCCTTTTCTCTAGCACTGCTAGAACTGCAATGTTTATAACCCACAATTTGTAAGATATGTGATGAAGTGTAAATGACAACCAGTAGAGTGAGCCCCATTGCTCCTCATGTGGCCTTCTGGTCTATGGTCCTCCTGTATTTGAAAGTAAGAAGGTGTTGTTCCTTTTTGTTCTCTTGGTTGGTTGTTTTTTTTAATAGATTATTTTGTTATGTTTGCTCAAATGATGCAGTGATTGCATACAGTCTATATCCGTGAACACTGTCCAGTGAGACTCCAAGGATTATATGGTCTCCAGATTAGCCATTCTAGGAGATATTTGTCTTATTTTCTACTTCTACAGAAAAATGACAAACCTGAGAATATAAGAGGCAAAACTAAATTAATTTCTTGTTTCATGTTACATTCAGTGTAAGAAATTCTTCAATCTAAAAGCAGCTGCTATAACATTTTGTACCATTTTCTGCTTCTCCTTGGTACTTTTCAGTTTACCAACTGCAAGGTAAAGCTTTGCTTTCAGTTTAATAAAAATTTGCTTTGGTTACATGTACATTTATTTCCCATTGTGTAACAGTTTTTATAACTAAAGGTTATGTCAAAAGAACATAAAGTCATTTAACTTGGAAAAGACCTTTAAGATCATCAGTCCAACGATTAACCAAGCACTGCAAGGTCCACCAGTAAACCATGTCACTAAGCACCACATCTACACATCTTTTAAATACCTCTGGGGATGGTGGGTCAGCCACTTCCCTGGGCATCCTGTTCCAATGCTTCTGATGAAGAATTTTTCCATAATATACAATCTAAACATCAACTGGCACAACTTGGGGCTGTTTCCTCTCATCCTATCACTTGTTACTTGGGAAAATAGACCAACACCCTTAGTGTAGCCATCTTCCTCCTGGAAGAATTCATGAGACTACATGGTTTTGGTCCCTGTAAATAAAATTAATAGTTCTATATCACTTTTAGTCACCTAGTTTCTCACTACATAGATGTTCAGTACGGATGTCAAAATAGGAGTATTGTCCATATTTCTATATATACACCTATCTTGTCCTGGTGTGCTCAGGAATGTAAAATCATCCTGTAAATCTTTATCTACTGAGCATTTCAAAGTCATCACGTTCTTTTAAACTGGACAACAGGCAAATGAGACATACCCGTTCCATAAAATCACCAAGTTAGTGGCATTCCTTGGAGAAACAATGCTTCATTTTGGTTTAGGAAAAGAAAATATAGCAAAGTACTCAGTCTGCATATCAGTCTAGTGACGACATGATTCTAATCTTTATGTAAATTAAGAAACTCCCTAATTTTATATTCAGTGCTATTCCCCTTTGCATATCAGAAGTGCTTATCTGTTGAGAAAAATATTTTCTTTCAAAGGCACAAGCTGTAGAGGACTCAGACAATTTGGCAGTATGTCTGGCAGCAGACAACATAATACCTATTGTTCTTTAACCATTTTGAAATATGAATGAAATCCAGCAGAAAATTAGAAATCTGGCTGACTTCACTCATCATCAGTGGTTTTGTATAACTAAGCAACAGTCAAAATCTGAATCCCACTCCTGGAAGGAAATACCAGTTACAAGTATATTACCTTGAGGCAATTCCACTCCTAGCAAAATACAAAGCTCTCGCAGCTGCAATGATGCAAGGTCACAGTGAGAGAAGTTATGGAGAACAGACAAAGAAACTAAAAGATAGGAGGTGGGAATAAAGAAACAAAGAGCAAGTGAAGATTTCCCTGTTATGACTGCAAACTACACAGGTGCCTTAGTTGCCTTTCTTCTGGGAAAGAAAAGGTGAAGAGTGAGCTGGGGGGGCTGGAAACTGCATGTTAACAGTAAATGAGCTTTTGCATGGAGTGTAGACAGCTTTGTCCAACACTCAACCAACACAATGATCTTTATGTTGTCATTCCAGCTGTCTCAGGTTGACTCTTGGGCTGCTTGAAATTACACCAGAAGCTGGAGCCTCTAGACTTGGGGACACACTAAGTTTCTGCAAAGCATCCTGCCTCCATGCTTACTCTTTACGTCTTCAGCAATCCAGCTCAGTCTATACAAGCTTTTTTGTCTGCTCCTATAGTGCCTCTGACACGTTCAAGCAGGAGATGACAGCCATCACAGCAGCATATGCCATTTTGTGATGGAATCTGTGTTCGCAGACCTTGGCAATTATATTATAAGCCCTCATCTGTTCAGTGTTCAATTTGCAAAGCATCATTCAAATGCAGAGCCATATTACATGACTTACACTACATGGTACAGCAACTTTAGCATCCTACAGTAAGAGCTCCTTTGACATGGGCCACAACATTGCCCAGAACATTTACTAAACTGTTGATAGCCTGTATTTCACCACTATCTGGATTGCTTTTGCAGCTTTTTCCTTCTGTCTTATATTTTTGGTAACCTAAGCCAGTAACATGTTACTGAACCTTACATTCAAAGAAGCCTTCAGCATTCTATCCCTAAATTTGGACAGGAGCAGAACTGATTGGCAATACAGTCCCAGTTACTCTGCCCTCCTGTTGTGCAGCTGGGAAAGAACAAGAAAGTTGACCTCTAACAGGATAATTTTGAGCCTTTTTTGCTGGACTTTGCCAGAGACATCAGTTTTTGAAATGTAAGAGACAGTGTCTCACAGAAATAGATGCTTTCTAAACTATTTATATGCTAGCATAGCATTTTCAAATGGGTTAATAACAAGTTCGTTCTTGCAAGACCTTCACAATGAGACCTTCTCTATGTTTCTGATTGTGCAGCTCTGTTAATCAATTTTATGCAACTGACATTCCTGATCTACTGCCCAAATGTGCCCTAGAGCGTTCATATGATCTGCTGTAAACGTGACAGTTTATTTCTCAAATTACTTTGCCTTAGAGGGGAAAAGATTAGGGCCCTGTAGTCCTTTGAGTAGCTACTCTTAGGTCTTTGCCAGAAGATGTATCTCTTTTATCTCTCTTGCAGAGAAAATTTCTATCATTTTGTTACACTGGTGATAATACTTCAAAGTCGTTCACTGTAAACTGAGGGACAGAAAATTGAACAGTATTAGTTCATGGAAGCCCTGTTATTGACTCCAGGGAGGAGAACAAATTCTGATACAATCGTGATGCAGCTTTTCTTTGCGTTAAATCTGGGTCTGCCTCAGAGGATGTACTGGTTTGGTTACTTCCACCCACTGTTATTACTTTTGGCATAATGTGCAACAGGTTTTATATCCCAGAATGCTTAGTGCTTTATCTCTGCATTGAATTTTAAGTTTGCATGGAGATGCAAAATACAAACGGTCACAGATATTTTCTATGGTCTATAAGCTAGAGAGAGCTAACCATACATTGTGGTACTTTCTGGAACCAATTCTCTCCAGCAGGATACCCCCAGTATTTTAAAGAAACATTTCACTAAGGTTACATTAGCATAAACAGATGCAAAAGAGAAGTGAGAATTTGACTGTATTTTTGCATAAATGTTCTCATTATCTGGTTTGCTCGCAGCTTAATGCCTAAGTCCTCTGCAGAATAGCAAATATTTGTAATGCAATTTATATTTTTCTCTACTTTTTTTTTTTTTTTTTTTTTTCAGTTTTTCTAAAAAATCTC
>JANHGN010022645.1:64752-80771 GCA_024605025.1 Megaceryle maxima | reverse complement strand
TTGTTTTTGTTTGTGTTTGTTGTTTTTTTTGTTTTGTTGTTTGTGGTGGTGGTGGGTGTGTGGGGTGGGGGGGGGGGGGGGGGGGGGGGGGGTGGGGGGGAAATAGTGGAAAGGGGTAAGGCAGCTCTGTGTGTGTTTTATGATTGACTAGATCTGAAGAATGTTTTAGAGATGACCTGGGCCTTGTCTCATTTTGACTGTTCCTAAACTTCTCGGTGAAATGAGGCTGGAAAGTGAATGCAGAGGTCACTTGAGTACCAGTGCAGTCCTGATACATTTTTAGGTTGTGCCAACTGGGGTCTAATGAGATGACTCGCAAGTGCAATTTGAGGGATACTGCAGGCAGGGGACCATTGCCAAGAGGCAGCACAGTCAAGACTGTACCAGAACTCCTGCAGCTTCAGCACTTCAGTATGCCCTCATCTCCTGTCTGAGCATGGAGCATATGCTGTCAGGATGCTGGGAAAATGAATTAGTGGTTTACACAGGGTTCCAGCTTAGCTTCTGCATTATTATAGACATTCAAACTGAAAATCTGTTCCACTTAAGGAAAAAAAAAAAAAAGACCCACACCCCAAACAACAAAGCAACACAACCCTTTTTGCAGGCAGAAGAACATCTCTTGGAGCCAGGAGGAGGAGGTCCGTGGTCCATGGATGTGGTCAGTCTATGACATGAAGCCTAAGGGCCAGTGAACAGTCCCTAGAGCTGTTGTCATCTGCAGTATAGATACATGATTTGCAGAAAAAAAAAGTGCCTGCTTCATGTTTAAAGATTACTTCTATTTTAGATGAGCATTGAAAGTTTTGATGCGGGAGGAGTTGATGGTTACTGTAATCTTGCATTCAACCTGGTTTGCAATCTCACTTTGTAATAATGGCTCTCAATAGAAATGGTAGCTTTTATTTGAATGTTTTTTGGTTTGGTTTGGTTTTTTTAAATCACAGCACAGATTTATCAGACAATCTCTCCATCATCATGCTCAAAGCAGTGTATTGTCCACTGAACCTCCAGGTTCTTTTCAGCAGAGCTGCTACCTAGTCTGAGAGTCACCTCTTGTACTGACGCAGCGGGAGCGGGTGCTTTGTTCCAATGCTCAGGATAAAAGTGTGAAACAAGATGGGTCCTAGGGTGGGCCCTTGAGGGACTCTGCTTATGCTACTTCCCATCCTGCTATGGATGTGTTCCTTATGTAAGTGCTTCTGTGCCATTCACACGCTGGCTCTATCTTCAGCTCTATTTGCTAGATGATTTTAACTTTCACCTAGCTGATTTTAACTGCATTTCAGCAGCTTTCTCCTTTTTGGTGGGTTACAAAACTGTGGTTTGGAGGATTTTTATTTTTTTTTGTAACTGAAGCTGTAACAGCATAACCTCTTTTTTTGTTGTTTTTTTTTTGAGATTGAGTTCTTATCTAGATAATGCTAATCTCTGGTCTTTACTGCCTAAATTATCATAGTGATATTTATTCTCTCAGCTGTATTTTGCAAACTTGCATTTCAGTATCAACATGTAAGTTGAAATTTAATCTGTTTTTAAAAGCTCTTTTTTAAAATACAATCAATCACTTTATCAAGCCTTCTATCATGAAAAATGGTGTCCTTCTAGGAATTCTGGGGAAGAGCCACATAAACAGGAAAATGGTTTAATTTTGTTGTTCAGTTACAGTGTTAAGTGTGTGAGACAAAATTAAACTTTGCAGTAACTGTTAATTTTAGAAATTTTGGGTAGTGTTTGTCAGTAGAAGGTACAGATAGTTCTCTTTAGCTCATAGCAATTACATGATGGAAGAGTTGTCTTTAAATATTTCCATGTTACAGGGTTGAAAAACACTTAGGCTGTGAAAGTTGCAAAAATTTAAAGTGGCTCACAATTATTTGAATTACTGTACTGTTCTTACCAGAACTTAGATCATCTGGTTTTCATCTTGTTTATAAAGCTACTTCAAAAGTAGCACTGAGAAGACCACTGGTTACATATTTTCATTTTAATTCTCTGATTCTAATTTTGGAAAGGGTCTGTTTTGCAAGTTATCCCTAGGAATCATTGCATTTCATTAAATTTAACACAGAACCTGTCAAAAAGGTTGTCTAAATAGCTTTTAAAAATGCTATGGTTTGATTTACAGTTTGTTTAATTCAAGATTGTGGCACATACTGGGAAGGGACAGACCCCAACAAATTAAGCCTCAGCTAACCATGCCTATTTAGAATAATACAAATCAGTGGTGAGATCTTAATTAGATCATATGTTCCTTATATATACTAAGAGCAAGCTATTGAACCATGAATAACTTGTGAGAAGGTTATTTAAAGCCACAAGATAGTTTTGCTCCCATTCCTGCCCCCAAATAAATTCCCTCCTCCTGAAATGAAATGACAGCCTGAAAGTCAGCAGTGAGGAGTGATTTACCAACACTCTGGAAACCCCCCATGAGAAAAAAAAAAAATTGACAATTTTGTTGAAAGTCTTCTCTTTCTGCTTTCTTGAAAAAAGACCAAGTCCCATTGTCTTGGGTCAGAGGCTTTCAAAGAAGCCAAGAGTGCTCAGGTTCCACTTCTATTCCAGTGGAAATGAAGTGGATCCCTCATGAAAAGTTTTGATGCTCTGGTGTGCAACTGTACTTTTCCAGTGGCTTAAAAACATTCTGAGGGATGGCAAAGAAAGTAAAATTAATTTTTAGTTGGCTTTTGTCCTCTCTAAATGAGGGAGCTGTACTTTGATAAGTTGAACTTAAATCCTCTTTTTGTCTCTGCCAAGTGATGTGTAATTATTTCACTGAAGTATTACTTTTAAGAGCAAATTTTATTTTATTTTTTTATTAAGATAGTCGAAATGATTCAGAAAATGCACTTCTCCTGTTTGGACCTATGGCAACAGGTTCTCTATAGGTTTTGTACAAGGAAGGGAGAAATTTTCTCCTATCCCTTACCCTGTTGTGTCCTGCCAGACTGTGTGAGGGCAGAAATGTTTGTTCTTTTCTAGCATCCCTTAATATACTGACTGTGTGCTTTTGAGAACACCTACACAGAGGCTGCATAGTAGATAATGTACAAAAAACCCATCAGTAATCCAGCTCTTCAAATTAAGAACAAGTATGTTTGGAAGGAGATTCATCTATGGTGTATCCTAAGGAGAACCATCTTCTAATGACCTGTCATGAGGGTTCAACCATACAACTAATTCAGGTTTTGTTGTTTGGGTGTTGGTTTTTTTGTGGGTTTAGGTGTTTTGGTTTGTTTTTTTTTTTTCTTTGCTGTTGTTTTGGCTGTGGATTTTTGTGTTTGTGTGTCATTCCCGTTCTCCCCCCCCCCCGCCAAATCTTGAGTTAATGACTAATGAGAACATGTACAAAAAGTGATGGTATTCCTATTACTCTAACAATATGTGAGAGCATAAATGGAGTAATCCTTGGATTTTATGTAATCAATGATAAGAATTTTTAGAATTTGGTGATAGATTGTATCTTCCAGTTCTGGAAGGAGGATGGCACCTGACAGAGCAGGATGGACTTTTTAGTTGGCAATTGATGAAGATTTTCTGGAACCTTGCTTTGCCAAAATATTTCTTCTGAAACTTAGTAAGCTCAGAAGTCTTTCAGCATTATTATAAATCTTCTGATGAAGATGAGGAATTGTATCTGTGTAGAAAACCTACTGTTTGGTTTGTTGTGGTGTTTTTTGGTTGGTTTTTTTTTTTTTTTTTTTTTTTTGGGGGGGGGGGGGTTTTTTTTTTTACTTCAGCATAATTGCCTTGGTCAAAGTATGAAGCTTCTTTCAACAGGTCATGTAATGTATAGCACATCACCTCAGGCAGGGAAAATCTTACCAGCTGAAGAGAGACAGCAGTCTTCAGTATGTGAGAGGAGGGGTGAATGACAGGGTGCCATTTCCTCATAGGTGAGAGTAGAAATGTGTTTGATTTTGGTTTGGATAGACTTTTGGGATATTTACATGCTGAAAAAGTATGTTCTGGGGGAGCTTCAGCTGACCATCAGAACTCTACCCCAGTCTTCCTTCTAGCCAAAGTCATTAATATTTTTCTAAGAGAGCAGCTTGTTTGCAGCCTCAGTGCTTGTTTGATAAATCCATTTTTCAAGCATGGACTAACACTCAGCACGCAGTAGGTTGTAGACTTTGATAAGAACTCTTGGAATGTTACTAATAAACTGCAAAATCCTTGTTGCAGATAACGAACAAGTTGAGTGTCTAGCATGTGTCACACTTTGATTGCTCGATGGTATCATTAGACAGGATATTCAAGCAGAAAAAGTAATTTTGAAACAGAGGTTCAGTAATGAAATAAAGTTTTGGAAGTAAGTCCACAAAGTTCATGCTTTTTAATAGCTCCTCCAGTAGTTCAGCGAGCTTCAAAAAACTAGCTAATTAGCTGCTACTCGTCCAAAAGGGTTGTTTCAGTTATCTGTTGTTAAAGGTGACAGCCAGTATCTCTTCATGTAGTTGTTCAGGGCAGCTTGTCCTTCTGTCATGAAAAACAGAGGGGCTTCATTCTTTGGAGAAGTCCCTGGTCCTCCATGTGTAGAAGGCTACGTATGGTAAGAAGTTAAGTCTTTTCTGTCCCCAGGCATCTTTGAAGTGTCATTGCTTAGAGGTTCTATTGTATGGCATGTTGAGATGACGTTTCTAGCTTTAAGCTAGCTTCTCTGACACAGTGTGAAGAAGACTTTACAAAATAGACATAATGAAAAATATTGCATTGAGTCTTTTCAGTGTTGGTGTCTTGTAGTACTGGGATTTATGTAGAGCGTTTAAGAGAAGTTGATTGGGGATTAGGGAGACTGACAGTTCCTCTTCTGCTTCCTCTCCCCTGTTCACATGCCCACTCCAGGGTGGTTCAGCCTTTTTGTACACCAGCCCTTGTGGCTGTCTGACAGAGTACTGGGCTGATTTGATTTGCCAAACCAGCAAAAATAACTTGGAAAAACAGCAATCTCTACAAAGACTATGAAAAGAGGACAAGAGTTGAGTTAGAAGATGATAGGAGCAAGGGAAGAGATGCCTGGAATAAAGGCTGGCAGTGAGTCTGCATGAACTGACCTAGGAAATCAATTATCGAGGGAGAACGACCCATCAGAGCTGGTGAGTACAGCTGTTCTGTGTACACTTTGGGCAAGAAAGGGAAAAGAACATGAATTACCATTTTTAACAACTGCCGTCTCTAAAGAGAATTTGCTGCTTCTTCAGAGTTGCACTGAGCTTCTCGGTGCATGCCTGTTGTCATGGGATTTCTTTCTCTCCCCTTGATTTTTAAATATCTTTGTGCTCCTTTACTCTCTGGGGGCTGTAGATAAAACATTTCCAGGCAGAACGGCAGGCCACTCACTGCCTGTTGCACTATTGCTCATCCTCTATTTCACTGGCACAGAACTACTGGATTTTTTTATATGGACTCGGGAATCTAGCAGTGAAAAATTTTCTTTGTCATCATTCACTGAAGCAGCACCTTCTTCCATCGTACTTGTGGATATTTCACAGGTAGCAGGAGGCAAAGTTCCCATACTTATGGAGAGCATGTCAAAAACTGGTAGAGCTGGAACCTGCATCTGTGGAACCTGATTCCAAGAAGTACCTGATAATTTGCTTCTGTTTCCCAGGTTCACTGGTAATGGTGAGGTGGGAACTAAATACAATGGGCTGTAAAATCCAACTACATCTCAAGTTTAAGAAAACAATTTGGAAAGACTATTTGTAACATAGTCTTAGTAGTGTCTAATTTTCGGTACTCAGATTTTCACTTGCAAGTTGTGCTAGAAACTTATTCTGAGCAGGTAGGCATAAAACTTTATGCAAAAACTCTGGAAAAATTCTGATCCAAGCAGAGAATAAACAGCACTCATGGATCTAGAAATGATGGGGGAAGAATGTCAGAGAGCTTCTTAAGATAAGCCTCATTTGATAATGCCTGAAAGCACTGAATTCAGAACACTAAACACAGCATCAGTAATTGCATTTACAGAAAATAGCTGATCTGGTGATTCTTACATATCACCTAAATACCCTGTCACAACCAGGATCCCATCTCCCCAGTCTGAGAGGACTCAAATCTCGGGAACATCTTCATGCTGCCAGGAAGCACGGAAGAACCAGGCTACTTGGCAGGAGCTTGCTATGTTGTTACCATTACAAATAAGAGTGTGGCAAGGTAGTGGAACCAGGGCAGTCAGGAGTGCAGAGCAGTTATAAACAGTTGCTGAACTGATAGCAGCCATAAATGGGGGGAATCTTCCAGACAGCAGAGAGAAAAGTTGTGGCTCTGGCAAGTCAGGATGAGATTGTAGTACTTGGAGTTCAGCTGTGAAGTCTTTGGGGCACCTACCCAAGCTCATCAGCCATTTGATACATTCCATTGTTCAGTAAGCCCTTGGCTTTGTTCAGACATCACATTGTTTTTAATTTTCCCTTAAACTCTACATGAGGACTACTTGTATTAAGATCCAAGCAAATGTGTTAGTCTCTAGTAGCAGTATTCTGAATAAAGTAGAAGTCCAGATCAATTCCAAAATCACAGGGAAATCTCACTTTAGATGTGATGTGAAACCTGTTGTCTTTTTGTTTCTTATGAGCCATGATTTTCTCCAGCTTCTCACCCACAACCTGCCTCCCTTCTAGGGAGGAAAGGTGCTAATGTTTCAGTGCCCAGCCAGCTATTTCCAGTATCTTCTTCCTTTGGCTACTTCCAATTAACTGTGGTGTTTTAAGTTGCTTTCTGCTTAAGCAAAGCAGAATTTTTAAACCTTTTTTCCTGGAGGTGATGGCTTCATCAGAGGATATCTAGGTTAACTCAGTAATTTACTGGCACCAGAAGGTAGAGGCCTCAATCTACATTCTTTTTCTGTCCTCCAGCTGTTCATTCTCCTGGGACCATAATGTTCTTTTCTTATTTACATTTGCCAGTGCACCTTTCTATTCAACTCAACAAAATCTCCATTCCATACCTTCACAGTCCTCAAAGTGTGTGTGTTTATTTCTGCTAGAGTAGTTTTCTGGAATTTTAGGAGCTGAAGAGTCGGGTAAGTTCTGGAGGAAGGATGAGACAATGGTAATGGAAGCAGAGACAGACAGATGAGATGCTGGTGAGTATGACAGGCAGGTTGAAAGAGGCTCTCATTCCTCTCTACTCTGACTCAGTGAGGCCACATCTGGAGTACTGTGTTCAGTCCTGGGTTCCCCAGTTCAAGAGAGACAAGGAACTACTGCAGAGAGTGCAGTGGAAGCTACAAAGATCCTGAGGGGCCCGGAGCATCTCTATGCCAAGGGGAGGCTGAGAGCCCTGGGGCTGTTTTGATGGAGAAGACTTGGGGGGGGGGGATCTTCTCAATACTTATCAATATCTAAAAGGTAGGGGTCAAGAGGATGGGGCCAGACTCATCAGTGGTGCCCAGCAACAGGACAAGGGGCAGTGGTCATGAACTGGAACCCCGGAGGTTCCATCTGAATAGGAGGAGAAGCTGCTTTGCTGCGAGGGTGTGGGAGCCTGTCCCAGGCTGCCCAGAGAGGTGGTGGATCCTCCTTCTCTGGAGAGATTCCAAACCCTCCTGGATGATCCTGGGCAGCCTGCTTTAGCAGGGGGTTTGGATGAGATGATCTGCAGAGGTCTCTTCCAACCCCCACCATGCTGTGATTCTGTGAGATCTCTGGCTCAGGCTCTTCGTATATTTAGCAAGCAGGTTTAGAACATGGCACACAGAACGTGCATTCGTTCTTTTTGCTGGACTAGTCTTCATGCAGCTTGGCACACTGGAATGGCCTGCTTGTACCAGAAGGGAGGCAGGGCCCTGGTGGGGTCGACCTGGGCCGCCGTAGAATTGTGGCCACAGAAAGGCTGAGGCAAATGGAAGTGACTGACTGTAAAATTCCCTAGTCGGATGATCTTCAGCCCATTGTGGAATCTAACTGTTCTGAGGCTGACAAGGTAATTGAAGCCCGGGCCCCCTCTTCCAAACTGCTAAGCTTTTACACAAAAAGCTTTTATGCAGAATTTCCAGTAACTGCCTTCTAGTAGAGTGAGCTCCTTTCTACTCCATACATTCCTTCAGGAAAAAAAATACTGGTGATCTAAGTAGATGGCCTGAAGCCTGGGAAGGATGGACTGGATGGAGGCATCAAGTCTAGAAATTTAACTTCTGTGGGCAGGAACTTTGTTGCCTATTGATTTGCTTAAGGCAGCTCTCAGCTCTATGGTTGGGAGGCCCGTATTTTTCCCCTGACTGTACAAGGAATTTAGGTAGTTAAGTTCATGGCGTTACCAGTCTGGGTATCTCCACTTAAATAATAACTGTAGCCAAATAAACCCAGAGAAGAATCAAAGGCAGTTGGAGTGTTACATACACCTTCACAGTAGAACATCACTGTTAAGTATATTCCAGATGAAGGTGGGTGTCAGTCTCTCTTGTTCAGCTTGTTTTTTTCAAGAAAGCTTTTGTTACAAGGAAGGTAGCTCAGAAAAGCCTCATCTTTGCTATATTTAGGCACCAGCCTTGCTGCTCCTGGTAGGACAAAATAAACCACTCCTAAAAGTGCAACACAGAAAAGTTGAGTCATTTGTTACTGTTTGGGCACTGATTTACCAAATAGCTGTTGGCAGTGTTGACTAGCTGGAGGTAATGATTGTCCTGGAAAAAAACAACTCCCAAAACTATAAAGCAAATTATTTTCCTTCTCCCTTGAAAAGGTTATTGTCCCGTCAATCTTGGTGATACTGCTTTTTATGTGGTCATTTAAATACTCATTGACTACTGCAGAAGAAACACCTTGGAACAGGCAAGATGGAAGAATTCTTCCATAACATGGATTGTTTCTTGGTTGGTTTGGTTGTGTGGGTGTGTTGTTTTTTTTTTTTGTTTTGTTTTGTTTTGTTTTTTTTTGTTTGTTTTGTTTTGTTTTGTTTTGTTTTTTTTTGCAATTGTGAAGCTTTTATGATCTTCTGGACTGCCAGGAGAATTTATTGCTGAATGAATTCCTCACATATGACCGGAGAAACACCTGTTCTGCCTGAGCAGAAGCACTTCATCTAAGATGACATCTGGCAGTAGAAGCCCTTCAACTTGTGTTTATGACTTCCCTTTCTGTGTAAGACATTCCAAATACATCTTTGGGAGTTGTATTGAGAAAAGAGGTATTGGTGTAACGGGGATTGCTGCTGATATTATAGAAAATATAGCACTACAAGTACATCCTCATTCTGTCCATTCCCATAGTCCATAAAAAGGCTTTATTTTACTCTTAGAAATGCATTTGTTTGGATGTCAAATTTATTGTTTCAATAACTAGGAATAGAAGGTTAAATATGAGCACACACATAATCTAAGCTAAATGAAAATAACTTGAAATCTGCCTGGCTATTCTCTCAGAAGTGTCCTAAGAATTCCAAGCATCAGACTGGAGGATTCAGCTTTTAAGCATCATTCTCTTTTAAATCAAGCTGGAAATTTCAAGTTAATGCCCTAGATACAAGTACTCTAGCAGTAATTTCTCCATTCCTGTCCATGCCAAGGTACTACCTTTGTCTGATAACTATGGAAATGCATTTAGGGATGTTTTTGGGGCTGAGTACCTTGATAACTTGTCTTTCTGTTCAGCCTTTTGGCCAGCTGCTTCTCATCAAATCCAGTGAGATAATTGATGAAGGGACTTGAAACAGAAAAAAGTACATTTACTAATGATGGGTAATTGAACTCAGTGTTTCAGAACACATGGAAATAAAAAATAGTCTCACAGATGGACAAATTCAGGGAGGATAGTTTGTTCAGAGCTTAACCTTGGTCTGGATGGTATCTCCAGATCAAATAATTACTGATTGCTGGATACTCCTGCCAGAAGCCTTTGGTTAAACCTACAGTTAATGTCATCTGTCTGATGCTTTTGAAACATTCCTCTCCAGAGAATATTTCTGATGAAAGCTAGGCAAACCCGCTGGTTTTCCCTCTGTCTGTTCTTATACTGAGCTGGCACCTTAATGCCAAAGTGGTCTCCAGGAGTTTGTGAAAGCTAACTGCTGTTGGAACACAGTTGTTTGCTCATCTCTCCTAAACTGGAGAAAAGTTCTAGCCTCAGCGTGTGCACTTGGGAGTTTTTGCATGTGTATGTCTTTGAGAGGGCAATCTTAAAGAAATATTCCTTTCACTCACTGGAGTCTCTTTCACTTCACACCTGATCTTGTATAACTACGGAGTTCTGATGAAAAGGGAGTGGTCCTTCCCCTCCCTAGGACGGGTTTCCACAGCCTGCTTTGTGCTGGCCCCAGCGGTCATGTGGCAGAAGAGAGGGAGTTGAATCAGCAGTTACAGTCTTGTGCAAAGTTCACTTTGCGTCCGTTTAACCATATGGTTTTTAAAAAGTTAATTTGTAGCTCGTGTTGCAGTTGTGATTCTGTGGTTGTTTCTTTTGCAGCATCCTGAAAGAATATTCTTTAGGACATGAAGAGTATCAGAGGTGCAAGTAAAGCAGGTTCTGAACAGTTAAGTCTGTGGTGGTAGGTTTGTAGGAAGTGCTACGTAGTTAGTCTGCCTCTGTGAGTTTGTCTTATCGATCCTAGGCGGGGTTGATGTCTGAAATCTTTTAACAGTCTCCACAGTTGAAGCCTACGGTGTCAGCACATTCACTATAACATGCTGCTTGCTTTAAACTTGCTTATTCTAAGTGACTTTAGTCCTAGTGGCAGTGAAGGTGTTGCAGTCGATACAGTCAACTAATCCAAAACAAGTGTCCTGGGTTCTTTTTAAATTGCTCCGATGTGTTGAATCCTCCTTTTCTGCTTTATTATCCATGTTGCTTCAGGAAAATAGATGAAAACTGGTTTGGGTATAATAATACAGCCTGTGACTTGTACCCCTGTACTCAAGTATGGATTTCTCTTTCCTGGTCCTAGGAATCAGGCATTTATAACTTTTGGTTAAAAAAAAAAAAAAAAAAAAAAATCTGGATTTGTAGTTACCTCACAAATGATCTGAAAAGGTTCTTCATTCTTTGTACTGTGTGTAGCTCTTGAGGTGCATATTCAAGGAGTTCTGTTGCCAGCTTTCTCAAAGCCTTAGTTGACAAGGGATGAGTCTAGACTAGTCTTATTTTCAGGAAAATTACTTCATATTAGCCCATAGTACGTTCCAGGAAGAGTGATTTCTTTGCCTTTTACTTACCTGCCTCCATGCCCAGTGGGTGGAATGCAGTCTCTAAGGAATCTTGTGCGAAAGTGGCATTATTGTAAGTAACCATGTAACTTCTACCATAGCTTAGGGTGTAGATTGGGAAGTTCTGGTGAATTTGTGTTTATTAGAGAATGACATTAATAGGCAGAATTATAACTTAACCTTTTTTTTTTTTCTTTGTGCGGCAGAACTGAAAAATAATTTTTTTCTTCTCCTAGTGAAAGACCTGATACTATGGTAATTAGGGCTGTTGTTGAAGATATCTTAGCAGATGACCTGTCTGCCTGGTGCTCTTGGAAACAAACCAGTGGAGTATACCCATAGTCATCTTTGTCCTCTTATCTCCTAGAGGCAGGAGAGATTGATACTATTGCTTCTGAGCAGGGGGAGTACATATGGAGAACATGTTTGGGAAACCCTGCCTGCGTCTTTTATTAGCATGGAACTTGGAGTTGTAATCATCAAGTTTGAGACTTATTTTGTGAAATTGTGGAGAGACTTTAATGTAGTAACAACATTCACGTTCTGGCTTTCGCTGTGTTCTCAAATAGGAAGAGTGATGTCAAAATCATATGCTAAAGTGCCTTCAGGATTCCAGGTCAATACATGTAATTTTCTTAATTGCTATCTAAATTAAGAATACATATTAACTTTTAGTAGCAAGTGTAATACTTGTGAACCAAAGCTTTCAGGTGAATTATTGGTTTCTTCTATCATATTTTCCATATTCATCCATGGACTTATGGATGTCTTTTTTTCACTTGCAGCTTGATGAGAAGTGTCAAAACCTGAGTTGTCTTTATATAGCCACAGTGTTATTTCTTCTGGGCTGTGCTGGTAATTCCTTATTCCCCTAAAAAAAAAAAAAAAGGGCAGAATTACCTTACTTGTGTGTGAGGCTTGCTTTGCTAGGTGAACTTGCAATACATAATGTGCATCTGTGAGATGCGTGTAGTGAACTCTAGTTCCTTTGTGTCGTGCTCCTTGGATGAAAGGGGTTTAGATGGCTGTAGACTTAGTTTCTAAACAGCAAAGCTTGTCTTCTGAAGGGAACAGCAATTGCCATCACATATTGGTCACAAAGGTCTGCAAGAAGAAGTCAGAGTGACAGCCTTGAATGTGATAAGGCTGAGAGTAACACTTATCTGTGAGTTACATGGGCCGGCTGGTCGGTAGCAGTCATGGGCTGTTGGGGAGAATTACCACCAAATATGCTTGAGTTGAGAAACATTTTACATAAATAGATCACCATGCAGCTTCACTGTAAGAGAGTGAGCTTCTCCTTTTCAGAACCTTTTTCAAAGGTTAAAATGTTCTTGAGATTTCTGGGGATCCATATTAACAGTGTACCCATGTATTCATTCTGATAAGAGGGGAAAAAAAAAAAAAGCAGATGGTAAATGGAAATTTATATATCTGTAGTATGGTAGAAACTAAGTTTTATTTGCTAGGTACAAACCAAAACTAATCTTGTTTCAGTTATTTTGTCAAATTTACCTAATGAAAATTAAACACAGGAAAAACTTTTGCAGCCAAAAACAATCCCATGTTTTTGCAGATCAACAGCCGAGCTCTGAGAGAGCCTCTGCTTGATCTTTCAGTACTTCAGAATTTCCTGCTCTACCGAAATACTTAGTTTTGGTTTTTAAACTTTTAATACTGTGGTGGACTACATCAGGTAAGCAAATTGAAAAACTGGTCAGAAAAATAGATTGCCTTGCTGTGGCACTCCAAGATGACTCAGTTAAATAATAAAATAACACTATCTTTCTATTATTGCACACTCGTTGCATATGCCAGTCTCATCTGCTTTTGTTTGGTGCTTTTCGTCACCAGCCTGCTGCCCTGGCAGCTTTGCAGAACTCTCCTGCTAACTCTTTTCATCTCTTCCTGAGGAAGTGATGAGTGATAATGTAGAAGTTACTTTGCAGAGCACTCTCTTTTCCACAGGTGTAGGAGTCTCAAAAGGTGTTTAGACTATCCTTTCCTTAAACTGTGTTTTTGAAGAGGTTAAAGTTAGCACTTAAAAAAACAGAAATCTGTTGGCAGTAGGACTGAAGATAGGTAATTCTTAAAATAGAAGTGCAGAAATACTGCAGAGCTTTGGGATGCTACTGCTGTGTGTGCAAGGAGGATAAAACACTGCTGCTTGCTGTTTTCACTGCTTTAGCATGAGATAATATTACGAAGGCATTGGTGAGATTATTGCTGAAAAATGTCTATTTTAAGCTTCGACTTTGAAAGCGAAGTCGACAAATTGGGAGGGATTCAGAAAAAGACCTTTAGGAGTACTGGTTTTGTCTACAAATGTGGTGTTACTTGAAGGGCTAAGAAATCTCAGTCAATTATCATGCTGTTTCTTCAACGAAACTGACAGTTGCCTACAGTGAGAAGGGTTTTCTGACCTTAAAGGTGTTAGAAGATATAAATATTAAAAATGAGTGTTTTCAGTGAATCCTGAGGAAGGTGAGATTAAATACAGTGTCCGTATTTAACCAAGAAACTAACACTGAGATTTTGAGTAAGACTCATAAATTTTGAATTGGCTGCTCTATTTCATTAGATTTCCTGTGGGATGTGGGGTGGTTTAAAAAGTTGTGAGCTTGAAGCAGAAGTTACCAGTTGCAGTTCTTTGCTCCTGTGGGTTTAAAATGTAAATTTTCCCGGCTGTTGCCTTAGGTTTCTAAGAGGATAGATTTTTTTTTTTTTCTTTGTGGGTATGTCTCTCCCAGGTTCTTGCTGAAATGTAGATTGTACAAAAATTTTGGCAGAAGGGAAAACTTTACTGCAAGACGCTTTTAATAAAAGAAATTAAATGATTGCTATTGAGTATACAAAATGAGCGAGAATGGACCAGAACTTAAGCAGAGTAAACAAATGTACACAAGGAATAGATGATTTTTTAATTAAAAGATATGTCACATAAATATTCATATTTATGGATGCACCACCTCTCCAAATTTTAATTTCCCTTAAAAATGAAGGAGCAAAATAATTTTTTATAGAAAAATAAAATCAGAGAAGCTGATTATTTATATTCTCATTTCCCAAAGCTAATTTAAGAAAGCTCTGTATAGAAGATGTTAGACTTTAGTGCTGCCTACTGAGTTGCAGTCTTAAATGCAAAGCAGCAAATCAGGATTTAATTTGCTATTTTGAATAGAACAGAATTATTTCAGTTGGAAGGGACCTACAATGATTGTTTTCTCCAACTGGATGGTCCAATATTTAGAGAATTCCCATTTTATACCAGCAATGCAAAAATAATTGTGTTGCTGTTCACTAGGTTTCCTTACCAGTACTTGTTTCTGTCCTGTACGCCCCCAAATCCTTTATCTGGGCAACTACACGGGAGTATTTTAAATTACCTTAGCATATTTCAGAGTCAATAGCTTTGTAATCAGTGATAAATATCTAATTTAAAGCTAATTAAAAATGCTTGTCATATGGAAACGTATGATTTTAAGTAAAAGTTGTTTCTGCTTGCTTAGGAGGTGATAAGATTGTAGAGTAAATGTGATTAATGTTCTTTGCAGATGTTGCTTTATATGCTTAGGCTTTCAGAAGTAAAGCAGTCTAGACTGTCTGTCTGCATTCTCCTGCAGCTTTGATCTTGATTAAAACTGGTTGTATTGCATTTATCATCTTCCTTTCTTGAATGCCAGAGTGTATCTTAACTGTTTTTTTGCATGTGTGTATATGTTTATATAGAAAGATAGCAAGTACCTTCTTTTGAGCACGGAAAAATTACACCGCTGGATGTGTTCAGCAAGTAGTAAAAATCGGTATTTTGTATCTTGAAAGCCTTAAAACCATCATTTGCTTTATCTCAGATACAGTAAATGTTGTTCAGAATGTTAGTTCACAGGGGGTGGATCAGGATAAAATTTTCAGGGTTTTCCCCCCCTCCTGCTGGATATACATCTAAAGATCAGCGGTGGCTTCTTTGATCTCGCTGTAGTCATCAGAATTTCTGTCAGGTCTGATATTAGTGATCTGTTAATATGTTTCCTTCTACTAAACCATGATTTCTCTTGTGGACCCCCACCCTCGCAACTCGGGGTGGTTAAACTGGGCTACTTCAAGCTGTGAAAAAGGGTCAAACACAGCAGAGACATGTGGAGTACTTGAATAGAATTTGTAAGGGACTGGTGTGTGCCCGCTGTACGGCAGAGCAAAACATCTGAAAGCATCAGGCTTCTCACATCTTTATTTTGGTATTAAATCTGCCACTGCTTTGGGGTGGGTTCCTCACTTGTGTACTCCAAGTGCAACTAGAATGATTTTTTTCAAGATTTGGAATAATGAGATTTTTCTGGTTTATTTGCTTATTAATTGAAGACTATATAGGAGTGATTGAGAACTTGATATAACTTATAGGGAAGCTTTAAGTGAAGAGAATCCTTTTAGTAGTAATAAACTATTTGATGGTCAGTCAGTAAAACATTGGGTAGATCCATTAAATATTAAAGTGAATGGGGTTTAGTTTCTATTAGAACTGTGGTGGTGGTGCCACCGAGTGCTTTACGGAAGTCTGTTGGTTAGAGCTGTTTATGAAATGGTTGTAGCTTCTAGACCACAGTGGTGCCTTAAATCCAAGTTTGGGAACCTGACTCTATGTACTCATCGTGTATACAAAAGGGATGGAGAAGTAACTAGCCAATAAATTAAATAATACTTACTTAGAAATCATTATGCATTTTTCTTTGCTTTGCCATTACCTTTTTTTTTTTTTGTGATCCTTAACTTTACAATGCTAAAACTGTTTTGTTTTTTCTGTGTCTTGGCAGTGATGCATCTCTCTTTTTTTTTTTTTTTTTTCTTGTGGTGGTGGGGTTTTTTTAGTTCTGTAATA